>JAZGTI010005200.1:0-26009 GCA_036877585.1 Botia kubotai | reverse complement strand
ATACATGCAGCTCAAATATTATTGTAGCCCAGTTTGTGCTGAATACAGTGTTATCAGACTTTAGCCATTTATATGTTTATAAGCACCTGAAAAAACCACAAATGTCAGAGCTTGTCAAAACTTTTCCAGGGCTCCAAAACACCCTCGGACCCCAGAGGGTAAAAGAGGAAAGTGGCTCTTAGTGTTGTCCGGGAGGCAGATACATTATGTCAGTTTAAATCTAAATTAAAGACCCACCTCTTTAATCTAGCCTACACATAGTCGTACGGATTTATTACTCAAATCCCTTAAGGGATTATTAGGCTGCATTAATTAGGTAAACTGGAACCGGGGACACTTCCCACAAGAACAGATGTACTGGCTCCACACTAAATCTGTCTGTCTTTCATTTTCCCAAGGTCCTGTAGTCAGTTGGATCCGAACTCTGAGACCAGATGGTGGGGGCTGGATGGAACGACCCCTAAAACAGATCATCAGGATTTGATAGACTTTTTTAGTAAACCTACCATTATATACATGCCTACTTTTAGCCTAGTTAGTTTCTATATTTTGTTCCCTGCTTAGTCATAGCATGTTGTGGCTGCAATTAGTAACATTATGCTTCGCCATTTCTGTTGGCTCGATTTCTCAGTGCCCGACATATCAAATATAATTAGAACCATCAGTTTCTTATCAACAAATAACTATAAATCATTGTAATCAAGTCAAATTCAAATCAAATTCATATCCAAGAAAGTTACAAATTGCAGCTTTAACATGCCAGAGAAGAACTGGCCCTCCCGGTTGAGCCTGGCTTCTCCCAAGGTTTTCTCTCCATCTATACATCATTGGAGTTTTGGTCCCTTGCCACTGTCGTCCTGTTGGCTTGCTTGCTGGAAGACTGCTGACATTTAACTTAGCTTAGGGTTTTGTAAATTCTTTTGTAAAACTTCTGATATTTTTATTGTATATATTTTATGTATGTATTTTACTATTGCATGTTGTGTGTTGTTCATGATACTATTGCAGATCCCTTATACTCCTGTCCTATAAGATGTTATCTTTTATATGCCATTTCCACGTTTAACCGAACTATAGAATATTCTTGCCTCTCCCTAAAGCTCAATCAGGAGATGAAGTTTAAGTGGCTCAAGCCATCTTATCTATTAACTCCTCTTGATTGTCTGTCCTTGTGGTTAAGTGTGTCTGGCACCCTTCCTACAGAGGGTCTCCCGCTCCTTCGGTGAAGTCTCGCCATGATGTTACTTATGTTAAGCCAATCATCTCAAAGGCAGCATCTGGCTTATGAACTGATGTAGCCAAGCCTTACACAGATGTATTAGTGGTGTGTGTCGTTGGTGTGCTGATACTTGCCCGGGACAGTGGTGTTCGAGTGCCATGCCAAACATCTCCCCTTGTGTCTAGTGTAAGTTGTTTTTTAACAGGGCTGTGTGTTTTGGATTGGCATCATTAGACATTAGGTTCAGACACTGGTCACACCGAAGGCGTTCCCCATAGCGTGAAACCAGACGCAGAGTCAGGGAACTGAGGTTATGTAATGGCACGTTTAAAAAAAACTTCAACATGAGTCTTAAAATTCTCCATGTTGCTCATACTTTGAGTTTGATTCTGACTTTGAATTGTTTTTCCTAACTGACAGTTTCCAGTCAACTGCTGGACAAAATACAGCTATAGAAACAAAACTACCAGTTTCCCCCTACATTATCACGTTTAGTTTAAATTTATTAACAGTTAAGGTAATAAAACAAAGTTGTTTTGGAATATCTAAATAATGCATGTTCCGATGAAGAATATGCACTATAAATCACTTTGGATAAAAGCCTCTTTTATGCCAACATGCTCTGCATGCGTTATTTTTTTGTGCCAGTGCACTTGTAGGATGTTCTTACAGAGTTCTGCATGCATGGTCTCAGATGGAGATTTTCCAATTTGGTGAAATCTTAATTTGGGTTTGTCAGTGGACCACACACCTCACTGCCATAGATGGCAATTTGCGTGATCACTGATTGCAATATTTGCAGCTAAATTGTAATTGGGATCTCTGTAGAACATTTTGTCTTTAAGGCATAGCCTAGGGCATAGGGAATGGTCCTGCAGGCTTTATTTTACAGCTCATTCACTTGATCCATAACATCTTTAAAACAACGAGTCCTACATGATGGTCACCAGCACCTGCATCAAGTGCATCGCTCATCCCTACAGGCCAGGTATATCTCAACATTAAGTTTTTTATACTTGTGTGTTTATGTTTCTGGTTCTGTTGACACGTTGATTGATCCACAGGCTGAAGTCACCAAAGTAAATGTGTCATTTTTTATTTATCAATTACAAAGCTACCTTAAAGCTACAATCCATTCAACAGCTGAGCAAGTACATGATCAGTGTTTAACATGATCTCTTTAACCCGATTTACAATGGTAAGTTTATAGTAATGATTTCTAATTTGAGTTGTTGGGTCCATTTTCATCGGTAAACAGAAAAAAGATCTGACTACTATTGCATGTCCAGGAACTATAGATGGTGTAGTGTTTGAAGCTTGTTCCAAGAGGGTAATAGCAATGTCTGTTTGCAACACGTGTCGTGACATTTCCTGACAGTGGAAAATGATGTAGGACAGGACATTTGATTGCATGGAAACAAGGCTGTAATATTATTTTGTGACATTTTTCTTCATGCACACATTCAGTTACCCACCTTGGAAATGAATTGCTTTGATGACAACAGCTTCATTAAGGACACACAAATTTACACAAAAATAATACTGTTCATTTCTGAATATCCAGTGAAATATATTAGCCATCAGGAATTGATTGGATTGTAAAAAGTGGGCTTGTATATTATTGGTTAATGAGAATTAAAGCTTTAATGGCTTTAATTCTCCTGTGTGTTCCTGTAGCTCAGTCGCTTTGGATAAAAGCGTCTGCCAAATGCATAAATGTAAATGTAACAGGGCTTTAATAATGTCAGCAAAAATAGAAGGTGGTTACATTTTGATTTTAATGAAAGATACACAACATTTTAAAGATACATGTTTAATTTTCAGACACTGACATTTTTTGCACAAAAGTGCACAACAGAACTATCAAAAATTGATCAATTTAGATTATATTGACCTTATTCGAGCAGCAGTCTCTCTCTACAAGTCTTTGTCTTTTTCTGTGTGTGTGTGTGTGTGTGTCAGGACCCTAAAGTGTCTAGAGCTGTGCAATTAGTTATAATCTATTTTTAATTTCAATTACGGTCTCCGACGATTACAAAAACGAAATATTTGAGGTAAATCGATTATTGTACCAAATTTCATTTCACAAGGATTCTCTCATTTCTGCTGGTTAAAAATCTATTTTTTACATTTGATTTTTTTTTTAGTTGAATCCACAAAAAAAAGACTTTATATTTGTTTGTTTTTATTCAATTAACACATTGTTTTTGAAGTCAGTAAGTAATCAGTGTTAAATAATCGCGACTGCAATATTGGTCAAAATAATGATGATTATGATTTTTGTCATAATCAAGCAACTGTTAATGCCCCTGACAAACAACAGGAAGTTTTTGCTGCTGGTGAGTGAGATAGGAAATGCAGCAGATGGAGTCAGACATGATGATCTGGAGTCAGAGGCCTAATCTCAGATCTGACACACTCACCCCCATTTTCTGCTGCTGGTTTCTCCTGCCCTGTGTTGATCAGATCTCCAAACAGACAACATGAAGGAAAGAACAACAGGTATTGAATAATCTGCGGCCATTTTCCTAACCTTATCTAGTTTGGATACTTTGAAGCTCATAAGGAAGAGAACACCAGGGTCAAAATCCCAGCAAATGCTGGTTTAAGTCAGACGTGTTTACATTGTTGAAGGGTTAATTCAACCAAAAATGAAAACTGTACCATAATCTTACATTAGAAAGACTTTAAGAATTTATGGTCTTCTATTAAATGTCTTCATTCTGAGTATAGCACTACAACTGTGGGCTACTTTTAAGATGTTTTCATGATAATTTTTTGTTATTATGTGTTCAGTGTAGAAAGTCACACGTTTGAATGACATGAGGGTGAGTCAAGGTCGATTTTAGGGTGCTGTTTTTGGTAACACTTTACAATCAGGTTCCATTTGTTAATTATTTAATGAATTGATGAATAAGCTAACAAACTAAAAATGGACATAATATTACATTTACAAATAAAACCTTTAAGTTTAAATTGACTTAAAATTGATCTTAACATTTTCAATAAAGATTAATAATGTATTAAACATTAAAACATTGGAGAGCTCTGTTCTTTTTTTTGATAAATCTAGAGAAATTCTAGAGAACAATCAAGATCCTATATTGATTGGTGAATGAATAATAATTGCTACCCAATTGCTGCCATAATTTTGCATTATGTATGGTAATTGTATTTTGTGGAAAAATTCTCAGGGAAAACAAATAATCCATCTGAATTGTGTTTCCAGAATATTTTGCATAATCTTATACTGGAAATAACTAATTTTAATTAACTGTTTAATATTGTGTTGAACAATTTTAAATTACGTTTTAGACCACTACATTTTAATTTCGGATATAATTAATATATAACGTTTTAGTTCCAATGGGCTTTTCCTCAGTATTTCCATTCTGTATCAGTTGCACGTAAACGCGCATGTAAAGCACTTCATTTATGTGAGCTACGTAACAATTTGTCTTCTGAAGGTTACATTCTTAAACTCAAGCTCCTGAAAGTGCTTTACAGTGAGCTGAACCATTGTTTACACGAATAGGCTGGGAAGATCTTTGAAAAATGTTATCTCAACATCTAACACACTGAAGATGCCTATGAAGTTTTAAGCATGAGAAAATGAAACTGTTGACTATTAACGTTCAAACAGCAGTTCTGTTTCCTATGTAACAGCACCTGTCTGTTTTCATAATGTAAAACTAATAAAGCCATAACAAACGTCATAAACGCATTGGTCGCAATGTAAATATTTTATTTTTAAACATCTAATGTCAATTTATTCAGTCTCTGTGGATAACACTGTGGGGTCACTACAGGCACACACCTGCATATCAGTACTGAGAAAAATTACGGTTAAAGAATAGATTTTCCTAGACACAAATGTCTACAGTCTGGACTATGGCCAGGACTGTGGCCATAAGCTTTAGCTGTGCAGCATTCACAGAACGAATATTGACAAACACAGCAGGTGCAGTTGGCGTCAGCTTCACACACACAAAGGAAAATTAAGAGTCTTTGTAGTAGTTATTGAGGTTGATTCGTAACAGGAAGTCTTCCAGATGCGGTTGGTAACCTTTGTCCACTAGTTTGGTTACCACTGTAGAATACAAATATACACACAATTTAAATCAGATAAGAAAGACTGTCAATTTAAAGGTATGACAGCACTTGAAACTGAAATTGTCATGCCATTTCATTGTCCTTTAAAAATCATCTTGATTATGACATCACAAATGATCACATGACTGCTCGTGTTTGCACATTAATATTGGGTAATTTTCGAGATGAATGCCATGAAACCAGTCAAAAACACGTCAAGACCATATTAAAAAAAATTCTAATTTTCATGATTGAAATGCAAGAAACCCCAAATATTTAAATCGACTTCAAACAGTTTCTACAGTTGAGTAATAATGAAGTCTCCGCAGGTGTGATAAAACACCTGTACAAGCAGCTCACCTTTGAACAGGAAGCTGGAGTAGTACTTGAAGGTGTTGTACGACTGCTGCATGGCGATAAAACTGGGGTGCACAGGCTCCCCCTGCTGGAGCTCCCAGGGCTGTGCGATTAGCTGACCACGGAACTTCAGGATGAGACTGA
The DNA here is from genome assembly GCA_036877585.1 of Botia kubotai. Classification (NCBI taxonomy): domain Eukaryota; kingdom Metazoa; phylum Chordata; class Actinopteri; order Cypriniformes; family Botiidae; genus Botia; species Botia kubotai. The sequence continues at coordinate 20,197 of JAZGTI010005200.1, read as the reverse complement.
AGATGCTGTGAATTATGTTCATGACTGGAGCTGCTTTTTCTGTCAACAAACCCCTGAGAGGAGGAAGAGAAAAGAGGGGAGAGGAGGAAGAGGAGAGAGGGGAGAGGAGGAGAGAGGAAGAGAAGAATAGACGATGTCAAACCAGCAGAAGCAATAGATCAGACTGGAGGACTTCTTGGATTTCATTAAAAGAATAAAATTTTTTGGGAGAAAACATGCTTATGTCATGAAAATTTTACAACATAGAAAATATCAATTGTCCAAAAACAAATAAACAGTAACTTAAAAAATGTTTTGACTGGCAAAATTTTGCTTTTAGTGAGGACAACAAATTTAAACTAAAATGTGTCAGGCTTGGTATGTGTCAGGCAAGTATGATTATTGTATATGCACACATAAATTACACACTTAATGTGTTGTATATATATATATATCTGTGTGTGTTGGTGACACCTGAAGATGGCTCTGTTGAGGTATTCTGCGTGAGTGCGGTGAATTGCGTCCAGGTCATTGGCGCTGCTCAGTTTGTGTGTGAACTCACTCCAGGACACCTGAAGAATCTGATTAGCGATGTAACCCTGGATGACCTTAACAAAGTGCTGCATCTCATGTCTGTAGAGCTGCAGCTGGTGGAACTGAAGAGATCGCCCTGCACCCTTTACCAGAGCTGAGACAGAGAGAGACAGGGAGAGACATCTTTCTGAAAACCTCTCAACTCATGAATGGAGACTGAAGACACCAATTGTGTAAATAAAAACACAAATGGCGCTACTGGTAAAACACCTTCAACAGGCTACAGTAAAAACTCAATTATAAGTGACAAACCTGAGAGATTTAGATAACAGCAAACTGATGCCAGTGTGAGAAAATTTGGGAACGTGTCAAGACAGGAAATACTAACCGGTTCTCTTCAGATGAAACCAGACGTCCCTTAGAGACCAAACCATGTGCTTCAGCTGAAGCAGGAAGGAGAACAGTCTGTTATATTTATTCAGACAGCTGTCTGTTATGACGATATTCACCGGCCAGTCCACCTGCACACAGAAACAGAGAGAGATTAGGAACATCTGTCAGCCTCGTCAGAAAATTACATGCTGAGGAGAGAAACCATCTGTGACCTTGTACCGAAGCTCCAGACAGTTCAGAGAGTCTGGAGCATGAGGATGGAAGATCTCCGGCAGGTATCTCAGTGCAAACGTGAAGTGAGCAGCCAGCTCACTGTCACCGTGGACGCTGTACTGTAATGCTTTATTGAGAATGGAGTTCAAGACCAACGGGGTCAAGAGTTCACCTGGGGTCTGACCGCTGCCCAACTAAAAACACAAACAATATCACATTCACTGGTCTTTCACACACTGCAGGTTAGAATATCATTCAATAATTAACTTCATTACTGAAATACGATATGTACTATCATACTGCCTGCCATTTATTAAAACAATATGTAAAACATATCTTACCTATCTACAGACAAAACAAAAACAAAATAAACTAACAACATGAAATGCAAGAAAACAAATAAAAAAAAATCAAAACACACACAAAAGCAATACAAAAGTCAATTAAAAGCCATCCTGAAAACAATGTTTTAAGTCAGAATTTTAATGGCAATTCATGAATCTGAGTAATAAAATTACATTTTGCTAAAGATTTGTGTCTTAATACTTTAAGTATTAATTATAATTATAAGGCAGCCACTGCACTGTGTTCAGACCTTTTCAAAGAGTTGATCACTAAGAGAGAGTGCAAACTCGCCATCCTCCATTAACAGGAAATGCCTCAGAGTTTCAAAATGCTTCTCCACACCCAAGTCCACAAAGAAATAATCCACCACAGCTTTATTTACCATGGACACGCTAAGAGGAAGAGAGAAGGAGAGCGTTTCTTGAATTTCACACTTTTTGACAAAAATATAGCTGACGCTTGACTGTGCAAAACTCTAAATTATATTTTTACTTTGTTGTTTAAGGCTGGTTACTAGGGTATGCGGTAGCTACCGTCTGGTTGGTTGGTAAGGTGTTCCGAGTGACTCTTATTTTGATGCTATGCGCTTGCTAGGATGTTGAGTGGTATTTAGTACAATGCTATGTGGTTGATAGGGTGTCACTATGCCATTGCTTGGATGTTGAGTGAATTTCAGTATGAGGCTATCAGGTTGCTAGGGTGTCTCTGTGCATTTTTCAGGATATTCAGTGGTTTTCACTGCAATGCTATTTAGTTGCTTGGATATTATGAGTTATATGAGTGACATGTTAGGAGTACAATTTATTCAAATCTTACCGAGCCCTAACTGTAACATCAAGTATTGTTGTGTGCTTGTGTACTTACTGTGTAATTAGAGGCGTGGTGACCGAGTGTTTCATGAGAACAGGAAGTGGCATCATCTCACTGAGCTGAACAGCAGTGGCATCCGTAGCCCCATGAAGGGAGAGGTCAACAGGCAGCCCGTTGCGACCCCGCATCACCTGCTGTAGGAGCTCAGAGTCTGGAACTGTAGCTATTTCAGGGACAAGAACACAGACATCTACATCTCTGATGCAAATCAGGGAAGACCTTGGGTTTTAAAAGTGATGCCAGGAGGTACTGGTACTTACTCATCAAGCCGTACGAGTCTTGGTACTGCTCAGGTTGGTACTGTGAGGCCAGGCTGAGAAGATATCGATCCTCTGGGCTTTCTTTGGGGGACAGACCCAGTCCAAGAGCCCAGGCAGCAAGTCCATCATCCAGGGAGAATAATGTACTATGGGGCGCTTAATTATAACCCAAAAAATAAAAACAACATGCAATAAATAAAGTCCTTTGTGCATTAACAAGATACTAAAAACCAGATGCTAAAAGCTTCCCAAACAATTGAAAATCACAGTTCTGAAAGTAGTTATTTATACCTGTAGTACCTCCCTTATATACAGCAGTAATCAGTTATGTCTTCTCACCCTGGGTGTCTGTGTCGGCTGGTTTCTCTGTGTCGTTAGAAGCTTGGTCAAACTTGATTGAAGGTCTGCCGCCAAACACACTCCCTGGCACCACGCCACCAACCACGCAGCCCATGCCCAGAGCAGAGTCTGAGGTATGCCCATGGACACTACTGAGAAGTGAGCTGGGTTGAGTGGTCTCGACACCACCGACCACACACCCAATACCCAGGGTTGACTGTGAAGAATGCCCATACACACTGCCAGGAAGTGGAGGGGGATGGGGGTTAACACCTGACACAATACAACCAATTGTTAGAGTAGAGTCTGATGAATGCCCAAACTCACTGCCGGGCAGATGGGTGGGTGAAGGGGCCACATTTGGCATTACACAACCCACTTTAAGTGTGCTGTCTGAGGAGTGACCAAATTTGCTCCAACGTGTGCGAAAGGTAGTGACATCTGACACAAACTCACCCAGCTTTATGTGGGCGTCGGAGGCGTGGCCATGGATGTTAGGGGTGAGGACAGGAGTAGTTACTTCAGAAATGTGTTCACCTACCCTTATATGGGCATCAGAGGCATGGCCATGGATGTTAGGGGTGAGAACAGGAGTAGTCACCTCAGAAACAAACTCACCCACCATTATATGAGCGTCAGAGGCATGGCCATGAATGTTAGGGGTAGGGATAAGAGTGGTTACCTCAGAAACGTGTTCTCCTACCCTTATATGTGCGTCAGAGGCATGGCCATGTATATTAGGGGTGGGGTTAAGAGTGGTTACGTAAGAAACATTTTCTCCTACCCTTATATGAGCGTCAGAGGCATGGCCATGTACATTAGGGGTGGGGTTAAGAGTGGTTACATAAGAAACATTTTCTCCTACCCTTATATGAGCGTCAGAGGCATGGCCATGGATATTAGGGGTGGGGATAAGAGTGGCTACCTCAGAAACATGTTCTCCTATCTTTATATGGGCATCCGAGGCATGACCATGGATATTAGGGGAAGAAACCGGGGGGGATACCTCAGAAATATGTTCGTTCACTTTTATATGGGCATCGGAGGAGTGATTACGGACATCAAGAGAGGGTAGAGATGAGATCATCGCTGGATCAGGATCACTGCTGTTATTTCTGATATGTGCATCACATTCAAAGTCATGGAAGCTGATGAGAGGAGACACAGATTGTTGTTCTTTTGGCTGAGAACAGTGAGAGGGCTGGCTGACACTCTCATAGGATATGGCTTCCACTGTTGGCTCCTGGGCAGCTTGCTTTGGCTCTGAACCTGTGCTGGCTGCTAAGGTCTTTGTTCTTGCCTCATCTCCAGTTGGCTGTTCTGTGTACTGGCTATTGCGCTCTGCTTCACAAGCTCTCTCTTCAGTGGTTTGGGCATTGGTGTTCGAGTCCACCCTTATTGTACCCTTGTTTTGCCCAGAGGCTGGGAATTCACCAAGCTGTACAGAGCTCTGTGAAGGGTGTCCATGAATACTAGCCTTCGGCTGACCCATTGGCACCTCTGGGGTGAACTGCCCTAACGGGAAGCTGGACTTGGATGCCTGCCCATAAGGGCTAGGAATAGGGAAGGACTCCAGTACCTCCAAGACGTTTCCTCCAACACTCATGTGACAGGGTGAAGAATGTGAATGCTGGGAGTGAAGGTTTTGAGAAGAGCGTACGTGGTCTGAATTTTGTGCATCGGAAACAAAACCCCCGGATGACTCTGGCAGGTCTGAACCAATGTCATGGAGGGCCTGGGTCACACCACCACTGTCAGAAATGCGTAGAGGATTGGGGGGGGAATCAGCAATATCAATTTTCTCTGAAATGAAAGCATAATTTTCACCAATGGCAGGAGAGCAGGGAGGAGCAGATAGGCTGCTATCCAAGCATTCTGGGATAGCGGTATCTTTTATTTGCTCTGTGTGATTCCGCTGCTCAGATACCTGCAATTAAAGTGATAATGCAATCAACCCATGTAAATTTGAAACAACGTAAATCAGTCTAGGTAAATGTGTAATATGATATGCAAGTGTCTTAGCATCTTGAGAGCTGTTCACATATTGCGTCTTTTGCCCACTGAAATGTTATTTTAGATTATTGTAGACTATTGTTATTGGAGACACGTGACAGGTGTGCTCAAAAAGAGAATAATGCAGTTGTGCTGCTCAGGCAATGTAACGCGCGCACACACCTCAACGAGTTGAAAAAAATCATAACTTTTTAGAACGCCACAAGCGCACCGCAGCACATGTGACAAGAACGAATCAGCCTCACTCTTTCTGTAACAACATTGAAAGCTTTGTGAAAATGGAGGAACAGCTAATCATAGCATTAATAAATCTAGTAACAGAGCTACTGCAAGGAATTTTCTGGGCTGAAAATCCATGTATACTTTGCTAAAACTTCCTCATCATCATGAGAGCGTGGCTCATGCAACCTCGCAAGCGCTTTGGAACAAACAGAAAACATTTTCCATGTGTTTTTAGACGCAATATGTGAACATCCCCTAAAATTCTGATTCAAGACCAGTTTTTCATGTGGCTTATATATAACTGTACACATTATATATGCAAGAGCAAATTAAACTGAAATAGGATCAGTATTCTTTGAAAGTTCAAGGATATTCATGATAAAATTAAGTGAGCTTATGTTAACTGTATTTTTAAGAACACGTAATCAGATGAACATATGAAAGAAGATAGATTTGTTTGAAAAGAACAACACACAGACCTGATCATGTGGTTGTGAGGGCTCTTGTTTGTGGGTGCTTTCTGGAGGAGGCCCCTTCTGACCTACAGGAACCATCTCTAACAAAGTCTGTACAGAAATCATTTAGAATACCTTAGACAAAGTCTACACTCTCACACTTTAAAAGTACTACTTTCATAGCAGATACCTACATATGTCCCCAGTTACCTGCAGAATGTATCATTACTAGACAAATGTTACAACACTAAGGGGTTGCAGTTCATAACCAGAGAACTGTTGCGCTCCATCATTATTGTTACCTTGAACAGGGCACTTTAGTAACCTGTTATTTGGCAAAGTCTTTTATTCAAAGCAAAAGCCCTTCAGTCTTCCAGTACACTTTATACAGGCCTTCGCTGATGCAATCTGGGGTTAAGTGATTTGCTCAAGGGTGCAATTGTGTTGGAGTCATGGGTCACTTAATAAAAGCTTGAACCAGTTACCTTCCTACACTGAGCTTTAGCTACTATAACATTCCAACAGATAATCCTGACAATCATTGGGGGAATGTTAAAAAATGTTGCTATATTTTAATCACAATACTTTTTAGATCAAAAAGCAGTATTTTCAGTTACATTTTAAATATGAAAACTTTGGGAAAATAGAGATTCCATCTAGAGCAGGTCTGTGAGGTAAAGCATGTCAATAAGTCAATTAACATTACTTATATTAATTATTTCTAAAACGCAGATTCAGAATAAAAAAATTACATGATTGAAAGTGAAAGATTGCAATAAAAGATCACAGTTCTAAATAACTATACACTAAATGAAGAATATTATACACTAAATTCCAGATATCTGAATAATATCATCTCCTGCTAACTGCCACCCATAATTGTGAATGTTATAATTATGTTGGCTTGAGAAAGCCAATTTACTGTTGTTTGATTTAACCTTCTATACTGATCTACTCTTTTAACTTATGTTGGCTTGAAAACATCATTGGTGGGCTTATTTGACTCTGACTGTCAGTGGGCTTTAGGAATTGTGAAGGTAATTTCCTAGCCACACCCTAGCAACCATTTCAACGAATCAGCAACATTTGTGTCCCCAGGACACTATATGTAAAATGCATGAAAATTAACTCCAGAATACATTTTCATATTAAGCAAAGTATCCTGCACATTATGCTAACTGTATGTAGTTATTATTCTTTTGAGACTAAAATTTCTGACTCTAACTCTTCCTACAATTTTTTAAACTACATCCACAAAACTTTCCATAAACCTTCAGGGTGTTCCAATGAAGTGTACTATATCTTTTGTGACTGGACTTGCAGTTTTTCTAAAACAGGCATTTGAAATTCCCCAAAATCCTATAAACGTACATTGATTGAAATGTTCAGATTAGCCAAGAGGCTGATGTTGGTGTTCAAATTCTATCTGTCAGAACTCACAAATACATGCAGCCTTTAGGCCCCCTGTCTCTCTCCATTCTTCTATCTATTCTTAAACCTTCAAGCCTTAAAAACTACTACAATCTTAAATAAACATGGTATTCCATTTTAGGAAATGTATTATTATTAAAAAAAAAACAGCTACATGTTTGTTGTGGTGATTTTAACAGCATCAAAAAAGACCAAGCATAATCACAAACTATTCTAACACTGTGCTGTTTATTTAAAACCACTTAAACATTGTGGCAATTTTTTAAAAATTGTCATGATGCAGATATCTGTCATGACAAATTAGGAAAATAGCTACTGTAACTTGAATAAAGTTAAATTAACAAATATAAATAAAATCATTCAATCAGCACATGCAGTGTTAAAATGCCCCCTACTGGTTAAATTTGCCTCAGACGTAAAATGCGCAAGCAAACTGTCAAGAACTATGTGAATGCTTGTTACCATAATTGACCGTCATTAACCGAAAAAACGCAGCTCTTACAATTGGTTTTAAAATGATTAATCGTGCAGGCCTAGCTTTAGCCCAACTAATTGTTCTTCATTACAAACGCTAATAAGGATCTAACTGATTAGAACCCTAGCCAATATGTCACCTGTATGTTCAGTTGGTCCTGCTGCAGAAAGTTCACTCTGAGCTCATCAAGTTTCATTCTCTGGACCTTCCACATGGCTCTGAGTTCACGCCTGGCAGCAGCTTCAGACATCTGGCTATACTGAGCAATGAGGTCCATTCTGATAACACAAATTTTTTAGCATGTCCCGTTACTGCATCTGAACCTTTTCATGCACAGGTGTTACGGTGTGTCCGACCCCCCTCAGTCTCACCGTGCCCGGCGCTCCAGCTGCTCCTCAAGAGCCTGCAGTCTCTGTTCTCGGTCTCTGAGCTCTCGAGCGTAGCTGAAATCATCTTCCAGTTCTTTCCGTCTTGCAGCGCTACGCCACTGAAACCACACAATACAGTTACAAAGCTCCTGTTGGCTCAAAACACCTGTACTGTCACTATACAAGGTTATTAATGTCTGTGTCACCTCCTGGTCTAACTCCAGCTGCTGTTTCAGCTCCTCAAATCGCTCTCTCTTCTGAGCCTCCTCCGCCAGACGCTGTGACACCTGCCGGCCTGCAGGGGGCAAGAAAGAGAACAGCGGGTGTCGGCTGTAGATTCCAAACTCTACTTGATCTCCATTCATCTGCCTCAGTTGGGAGGAACTCCCTCTGTCTGTCTGTACTGATAATTAATGCTTGACCTCCACAAGAAGAACAGCTGCATGCTTTCCTGGACCAGTCACAACAGAGCATTGACTAAATATACTGAACAGTAAATGACATTCACAAACCTAATTCACTTTATGCTGATGCGCTAACAAGCTGCCATTCTCCTACAATGGGCATTAAAAGAACTAGTAACTGGATTTAAATAAAGTTTGTGAAGTTCATGGTGTTGAATCTTTAATCTTAAAATGTATAATTTTCATAATTTTAAAATGGTAATTTTCTTCTACATATCTTATAATAAATCTGCTTGGTCACTTTACATGTTTGTCACTTTACACAGTATCACACTGTTTAAGCAATAAGTTAGACAACACTTTATGTTGACCGTTTGGCTACAAATGTGTAATTATATCCAGGCAGAAAACTGACAAACAGCAAACATCTTTAGGGGTGTGTGTGTTTGTGTGTGTACGTGTAAAGATGGGGTTTGAGGGGAACATTCCAACCTCTGATCCTCTCCAGGGTCTTGGCTGCAGACTGCCTGACCTGGTTAATGAGCTCCTGTCGTGCCCGCTCAGTGCGCATCGCCTACGAAAATAAACATTATAGAAAGAGATAGAGCAAGAGAAACAGAGAGAGAGAGCGAAAATTAAGGTAGACAGTTCAGAAAAAAAACAATAAAGCTGATTTTAGCCCAGGTCAGAGTGTCCTGATGAAACTGTTTTAACAGATTGGGCTTTAAATTTCTCATCTGTCACCATGCTGACAGTTACTGGGTCTCTAAATCTAGCCAAAACTCTTACAGAATAGAGTTTCACTTTAATAAGTTACAAACTTACATATTACATTTTAGTCTAACAGCAACAACGCAACAAATTTGATCACAAATGCAGTACCTGCTCCTCCCTGCTGATGGCACTATGCCTGGCAATCGTCTCCATTCTCCCGCGATACACAGCGCAGTCTCTCTCAATCTCCTCAACTTCCTCTAGTGAGAATGTCACGGCTATCCTGGGCACTGGTACATCAGACCAGAAGATGTAGTGCTGTTTTATGAAAAAAAACAACCCCTTCAATATCAGCCATGGCTATATAATATATAGGTATATTTCGTATATTTCTACTTAATTATATGTGTTCCAGGGCACCTGTGGACAGCAGATCTTTAGCAGATTGATTGTTTTTCCACACACATAAACATCATTGGCCATGTGTTTGAGAAAGACCGGCACGCAGTCCTCTGCATCTCGTGAAATGAGAGTGTAGCCCTGTGTCCAGAAATTCTTATCTAAAACAACAAAGAGATCGCTTTAAAAAAATATTTGGTGTTCTGAGAGAAATGTAGACTGTTCACAAGTCACTACTTTGTACAAGGTCAGCTATCATCTCATTCAAAGCACCCATCAGAGGAATCAGATAATCCATCCATCAATCCATATGTTCATCACAGGATGTTGACAGCTGCTGGACAAACTCACCTCTGTAGGTCAAATAATCTTCATTGACCTCAATCATAAACTCTTTATAAACATCACGGAAGACGCCACTGTACACCCAGTCTGAAACAAAACTACACACAAAACCTACACATTAATAGTTACCTGACAGCAAATAACCTAGACATGTGGCTGATATACACATAACCCAATGATTACTAATGAGACCAATAAACAAAATTGCTGAAATTAAAGCTGCAATCTGTTACTTTTGTCTCTCTAATGCCATCTCTGTTTAAAACACAAAATTGCAGGTTATATCACATACTTTTTAAGTCAAACAGACATTTCTCTGAAAAACAGCCCTAACAGCTAAAATTATAAATCATTATTATAAGCTTACTGTTGTACATGTAAGGTAAGGAGACCGTTCTGAACACTGATAGGTTATATACTGGCTGAAACCACATCAAGGGTATTTACTGCAGAAGTAAAACCCCACTGATGTTGTTCAGCTGAGTGGAACAATTTTGGATGCGATAATTTCAACATGACATATCAGAGTTAATCAGCCTGGACAATATATCAAAAATCAGTCAGGCATTCTAGTATCTTTGAAACGATTTCATAATTATAGTGGATTTTAAAGCTTATGCAATGCATTTGATTTTAATAATGACACATTAACAAGTTCAAAAGCCAAAAACAATGGAAAGAAAAAGTCAGTATTTGACAGGAATTTGAAAAATGGGCTAGAAAATTATTTGTAAGTCAAAGACAAAGAAAGATATTACATTTTCATTAAAGATTGTAATTTTTTTCTTTGGAATAACACGCACTGATCACACATGAGCAGGGGAATTTATTTAATCAAATGAATATGGTGAATTTTGATATTAGTTCAGTATTAGTATTAAAAGTGTCTCACCGTGTGTATGGCTCACAGCTGCTCTTAAGGAGAGACAACAGAACTGGATGATTCTCATTACTGCAATTACTCTGAGCTTCATTATACAGACATGAGAGCAGCTTCACACCCTGAATATAGAGACACAATGATGAATTACACAAACACATCTAAGCTGAACACAGCTGATGTCTCAGGAGTTTCTGACAAAAATATTGTAAGTGTGCAATGAAAAGTTTCTTACGGCAGGGAAAGCTGCTCGTCCCACCCCAGCGACTCCATCCACACAGCACAGTTCTGACAGATACCTAATCAACACACAGTCACATACACAGATATTAGGGGTGCAAGTAATATGTAGATTTTTAAATTGTGAATCTTTTTCTAATGATTCTGAATCTATTCTTAATTTAAATTTATTCTGTGTTTAGTTAGTAAACTATGGCTGAGAACACAGTAATATTATCAGACGTACATATCAAATATATGTCCAAAATTAAAATATGTAATATGACATATTACTCCTCCTATTTCAAAAAAGCAAGAACATGCTCTTTAATGATATGTCCCCTTTAAAAGAACAGCAGCAGGGGGCAGGGTTACCTGAGCTGACGCCCCAGTTTGCGTAGGTGACAAGCGATGGTTAGTAGACTTAGAGAGGCTGGTGTGCTTAGCACACACGCTCTGTAGTAGTGCAGGTAACGTCGCAGCCCACCTGTAAAAGCCTGCAACACATATACACACGGCTATGTGACAAATCTGTAGGATGTGAAAAACTGATCCTAGATCTGTTCTAAAGCTCTGACTGAAGTAGTGTTTCACCTGGAACACGAGTCCTTTCTGACTGCCACTGCTGTACGAGAAGCGACTCAAGCGCAGGTAATGTGTGCCGTATTGAGCCAGCTCACCCAGCAGCCGAGACACACTCTCTGGAGACGTCCCAGACACACAGATATCAGGACGAACGTCAAATTGCACACTTGCCTGAGACAGAATGTAAATATTGACAGAACTGAATATATTGATATAACTGAATATGGACTGAAACCTAAATTAAATGAAAATGAATGTTATTTTTTTATAATTTTGGTTTATTATTCAATTTTCTATATAACAGAAAAACATCTTTATTGAAAATATATATGTTTTTACTCCTCTGAAATTATTTTCTTTATCAGCTGATTAAACTGTTAACCAATAATATCACATCTTAACATCAAATCAACTCTCATACTACATTATTCCACACTCAACATTTAGTTGCACTGGAAATACATACATTAAGCAAATGCCATCATGTAATTAAAAATATTTTTATTTATTTAGTTTAGCTACCTCATTGAGGGGGAAGGTGGCAGAAGACACACCGATTAACACATTGAGAACATCTTTGACCAGCTGATTCTGACAGTCTAGTGGCAATGGCAGAAGGGGTGAGGGGGTCTGTGCGGACAGAACATTCCTCATTTCTCCTTCCCACAGCCTGTAGAGCTGGTCAAATGCCTCTCTGCCGGCCTCCGTCAGGTACAGTGGTTCCTTCTGACCTGGTGGACTGAAGGAGGAAGAGACAATCAAAAATATTCCTCATGTTAAAAAGAAAGGAACATAAAAGCGGGTCAGTGCATTGTGATATTTCTCACCAGCCGATGTTCTCCCAACAGCGGCGTTTGCCTGGCACAAATGTCTGCAGGGCCTCCCACACATCAATTTCTGGGCTGGGACTGGGCTCAGACTGGGAGTCTGGAGTCAGATTTGAGGCAGACAGGAAGCCCTCATCTTCAGATTGATCTGAAAACAGAGGAACCTGCAGATACGAGAACATGTAGGCTAATTGTCAAACAAGTGTATGAGAATTTATTCATAAGGATGACAACAGCCTGATACAACATAGGCATACTATCTGGAATTTCGGAATACCACAATTATCTCCCTGCTATTGATTATGTCCAGGTCACAGAGTTATATATTAAGTAGGTGGAACTAATTCTTTTAACTGACTGGCTGATTAACACAAGTACAGGGTTTCATTTAAATAGCGTTTAATTAAATGTGAACTTGCTGTTGTGAAATAGTCAGGCATTGTTCTCTGGATATATCGGACATGCTCTATGGTGACTTCAGCTATTCCATTTACTCTAATATATATAATATGGCAGGTTGGATCGGATTAAAATCTTCACCCGTATACTCAGTCCGGTAAGATCTGCATTGCTAGGGATGGGTGGAAGGTCCAGCCTGATGTCCATATCTGCTGTTCTGGAGTGCTGGAGGGCACCAAACAGTGACAGTCTGGTCTCTCTCTCAAACCTCTCCTCTGCCTCCACTTTGCGCCCCAGTCCCAGCAGCCCGGAGCCTGGAGGGGCATCCATGATGTTCAGGGTCCTACATATGCCCCCAAATACGGTCCACTCCTCTCTGCAGATCAGAGACCACGCCCTCTCCTCCAACTTCTGCGTTTCCTGACTCAGGTACCCACCCAGTGGGGGTCTTCGCTGCACGGGGCGCTCCCGTCTCATGTAGTCTTGACTGAAAGACAAAGGGGCCGGAGACACAGAGCCCGCTAGCTGCACTAGGAGTTCCAGGATGGAATTGAGCTCGGACAGTCCCGAAGAAACCACCCTGTCCTGTAACTGCCCCAGAAGCTCCTCCAACCGCTCCGCCTCCTCATCGCGGCCTGACACACGCAGGTCAAAAGAGATCATCAGTATTTTGTTATGGGGAGGTGTGTTCGCCAGGGCGTTGGGTGCTGGTTTGGACGCCCCATCCTGGAAGAGTCCGGCCAGCAGCGCCCCATATGCACGCTTGCGTAGAATTCGACGCACCCCTTCCCGCGACACCGCACCAAAAACACGTTGTTTCCATGACAACCCAGAGAGGCTGTAGTCACAGAGCGAGCCTAGCAGCTCAGTGATGCTGCTGCTGTTACCATGGAAGCTAGACATCTTAAAGAATGCACATAATCATGACGCAGCAGGGCCTGCGTGAAACATAAAACACTATTCTAATTTTAAAATGTCAAATATTATAAACAGTATCAATATAAAGCCCTAACAGATACATACCCCCAGTATGTATTTTTTTACTTCTATATTTCGTGTTCTAAGCGTCTGTAAAGCGTTCTTGAGCTTAACAACGTACTATGTACATAAATATTTCAGTCGAGTATAGTATATACAATGTAATAACTAATATTAATAAATTGAGTATACATTTGTGGAACATTAAAACCTAATATTTACAGCATGTAGATAAAATATCGTCTTATATATAACGCGCTATTGCTAATCAGAATTATAACTTGACTATTTAACAGGTAAATCTATTTTATTAGCAGTGTTAATACTAAAACCAGTAAACAAGCTTCATCATGTTCGTATGTGTCACTGCAATCATTTACTCACTGCGCGAGGCGAGCTTCAGCTGTCCGAACTGCAAATGTTTTATTTACATTAGTGAAATAGTGCAAATATGTACTGATAAAAAATAAACATTGAAAGCACATAAATAAGCATGAATCGATTCTCCAAGACACTTCCTTAACCGCCGCGCTGCACTGTAACACCCCACCCTCGTTCAAATCTCATTGGATGAAAGAAAACGGAAAAGGTTTTTTTTAGGTGTTTGATCATTGGCTAAGACCTTGTGACGCCCGCCTATTTTAATATTTCATTGGATGAAATTTGACAAACCTGGATGTTTATTGGCTGAGCCTGAGGCATTTTGACGTAACCATTTTTGGTTGTAAAGCGCCCCAGCTCGCGGAGTAGACGGGAAATAATCACACGTCTATTTCTGATGGCACAAGGATTTGGGCTTTGCACGTTTGTGTTAATACAAATGAAGATACTTTCTTTGTTCCATATTCATTCATTTAAACGCGTTATTATTTTACTTCTCACTCTCACGAGTTAACTCCAGATGTTGTTTTACAGTAAATAATAAGTAGTTGTGTGACCCTGGTTTCTGTAAGTAGATAAAACTTTGAATACACTTTGAATACATTGCAGTATGACTTTTTTTCTGAATGCATTTGTGACAAATTTGGATTTATATAATTGTTTATTAAGGGTTACACTAGCATGCAGACATTGGTCTCCTGTTGGCAAATAAGAGTCCGAAAACAGGCTGATTCATTTTGCCAAATGGAAAATATAGCAAGACGTTTACAACAAGCTCAACCAGAGCTTGGTGCAGAAGCTCTCCCCCAATCCAAGGAACCACTCATTTCAGGTACAAACACCCGCTCTGGCTCCTGCCAAATATGTAGATACTTTGAACACTTCCACAGGCTTCATGTGTTTGTGGTCAAACACTGCATTATTAATCTGCACATTTCTGAGGAGGTGTTCTTAAACTCCAGCCAGGGAAGAATCCTTGCGTGTTTGGAAGTTTGAGGGTCTAGGCCTGCCTTTGAGGCAGAGGACACCTCATTAATATCTGGTGTGAGATACCACTGCAGGTGAATACAAACACACACACACACACACCTGTCAGTGTGTTTTCTGTGAGTGATGAAAGCGCCAGATCTTCTTATTTTCCCAGCATGTGAAAAATCTAAACTGCTTTCAGAGTGGAACCCAGCTGCTCATAGAATCGTGACTAAGTTCATTCGGTGTGCATGCAGGGGGGCTGCATGGTCTGAGCGGATTAATTCGGTTATAGAATCCCGGGTAACATAAGCTCTTATAAGAAAGAGAAAGCGTACACACATCCATACTCAAGAAACACTTATTTCACAGATTGAACGCTGTACAAGAGACTTATGTAATGCTTGATTATTATTAACAAATAAATGTACATAAATCCTTTCTGAAATCTAATAATGGAAAAGGTGTGATGGAATTTCTTTTTGCAGAAATCTATTTTAATCATCAGGCATTTCCGATAATGTGATTGAAATATAGTGTGGCACTAATTTCTCTGGTCTTCATTCACACTGGTTTGCATACTGATGGGTTCAGAACTTTCTACTAGATTTTTCTTTCTGCTAGATTCTCCATTTTTGAAACAACAGGGAACACTTTCATTTGTTAGAAAATTATCTTTTTTGTATGTGTAGTAAAATTTTTCAGCAGATACCTTTTAACCCTTGACAATGGGTATTAAAATGCAATGCTTATACTGTAAATCTTTTACAATTATTTGCCTCCAAAAAGACATTTTAAATCTTTATTTGGCATTTTGAAATAGCTTTTAACTCACCTTTGTGAATAGATTTCCTGTAGCTCAGTGGTTAGAGCATGGTGTTAATATCGCCAAGGTCATGGGTTCGATCCAGGAATTGCACATACTCAGAAACAGTGTATAGTATAATGCAATGTAAGTCGCTTTGGATAAAAGCGTCTGCCAAATGCTTAAATGTAAAAAGAGATTGTAAAGGCCATCAAAGATTCTCTGTTGGTTCTCTAGTTACATATCTTCAAATAAATGCTAACCCAGAGTAATGAGGATTGTCAACATGAAAAATAAATCTTATTTACACAGATCCCTGTTATTTCTGTTATGCCCACTTTTTAAAATTCAGTTAATTGATGATTAATACAATGCTATTTCATTCAGTCAGATTATGGAATTAAAATGGGTTTTAAAAGACATTAATTGTTGCATTGATGCTTAAAAACCCTTTGCAACACAAACCATGTAGATATGGTTCATTTAAAGACCCTAGACCCTTTAGGGACCCTACAGTTCAGAGGGCTAAAAAAGCAGAAATGTACACTTGGAACATGGGGGTGTGTTTATTGATATAAGGATCAGATGGCATGTTAGACCTGTGATGTCACAGATCACACGTATGACATCAGTCCTCTGAGAGCTGCCAAGTCAGAGAGCCACACCATCCGCTCCTGGTCCTTTACAGTTCCAGAATGCTTTGCTCTTGACACATTTACAAATGAAAGAAAAGACAAATGTTTTGAGTTTTCTCAGCGCATAATACACAGGAGAACAGTGTAGACAGATTTGCATTTTTAATACAAAGGCATATATTTTAATTAGGACATAAAATAATATTAACTGCACAGCAGTAAGAAAAGGTTGTGTACAAATTATGCGTTCATACACACCATTTAAACAATTTTGGGTCGGTACTATAATAAAAACATTTGTGCTAATCAATTACTCTTTTGCATAAGACCAAACATAATGGCAGCTGTCTGGAGGAAATGATCTGAGGATTCAACTCGAGGGTTTTTCAAAGCAGTGAAACTCCTAAAAAGCACACACTCACACACACACAAGCCACAAACACCCAAAAGATTTGCACATTTTTAAAAACTGCAGT
This sequence comes from Botia kubotai, assembly GCA_036877585.1. Classification (NCBI taxonomy): domain Eukaryota; kingdom Metazoa; phylum Chordata; class Actinopteri; order Cypriniformes; family Botiidae; genus Botia; species Botia kubotai. The sequence continues at coordinate 3,284 of JAZGTI010005200.1, read as the reverse complement.
TTTGCTCTATACATACAGCATGTTGAAATATATTGGCATATTCTGGCTACACCACACCTTAGAATACTGCACATATGTCTAACACCACACTTTACATACTTCACGACCCCTGACTTCTACACACTCAAAAACTACAGATCCTTGCCCCTGAACCCGACTGATATATTCAACACCACCGTACCAATGACGTTTAAACACTTTTAAGGCACATTTTGGCTACAGAAAGGCTTAAAAGAAGCATGTTACACTAAACTATGGAGACTTGCATCTGTGTTTGTGCTTTTAAATAAAATTGAAAGGAAAGATAAAATTTTAAAGCATGGACTCAACATCACACACACAATTACCATCAAACAACTCTCCCGCTGGTTTTCTTAAAGCGCAGGGAGAGAGAGGGCCGTGCCAAGGCGCTTCACACCCAGCTGCGCCAAGCCACTGAACTCTTGAACGCATCCTGGCTGCGTTCAGGAGCAGGAATGCTAACGCCTGATGGAACAAGCCATCTGTTGCCGCAAAGACCTACTGTCCATCAAAACTAAAGCACTGACGGAAGTTACAGACATTGCTTGTTTTGAGATCAGGAGGCTTTAACCAAAATCCTTCAGTTCGACATTACAAGCCCTCTAAACACTGCTCTCAGATCAGTGACAGATGACAATTTATAGCAGGGGCTATAATTTCTGGCAGAAAGGAAACAGCAATGACTTGTGTACTAAACAAATTTTTGTCCAATAAAGCGCTCTGTGGAATGAGAATGTCCTGCCCTCCAAGTTAAAAAATACCTCCTGCCTCTGACTAGCAATAGCAAGTAGCCAATCATAGCTTTCTAAAATGATCTGAGGCTTGATATGTCAGTAGAAAACAGATCAATATAGGCACTGCACTCAGCAGCTGTTTTAATGGGACTTGTAAGATGCTCAATCAAATACTGACGTCAAAGAGCCAGCAAAGAAATCACACACACATAAAAAGTTTCAAACAAAGATACAAGCTTCTCTCAGAGCACAATTCTGGCTAAGATTAAAGTACCATCTTGTTTAGTGCTGAACAACAGCCAAATTAATGCATCATTATCCTCTCTGCCAAAATCAAGCCATTAACAATCCAGATTACACATTAAAACCTTCCACTTAAACCAAAAAAATGTTGAGGCCAGAATCATGTCAAATGAAAGTTTCTGCATTGCCCTTTCAGTATTGCTAAACTGTCTTAAAGTATAGAAACACACTGTATACGAGTATACTAGTATACTCGTGTACAGTATAATGTGTGTTTCGTGGTTTTTTTGTGTTTTTTATGTAAATTTGTGTTTACATAATGCATTGCCAAAATCTGTTTTGCACAACAGCAATTTGTTTCAAACTGTACATAATAAATTCAGTCAGTATCAAACCTTTTGCAAATAAACTTTTGAAAAGAATTGTTACAGGTACCATTGTATATTATAATGAAATGGCTTACATCTAATTTTTCATGATTGCCCGGGTTGATTTTCTGTGGGTCTGAAGGTTGGTCCATTTTGCATAATTAAAACAGAAGAACTTAAAATGGATTTTATCATTTTAACAACTGTGTTTCAAATTTAATACAAGCGTTGAACTACTATCTAATGTACACTGCATATTGTGCACAGTATAGATACTGAATACTACTACACACTATTCCGAACACAGCCCATGTTATCCCCTATGCCTGTGATATCACCTTCAGCTGCTTTTGACTAGACAAAACCAGTCATGACCTTTAGGCAGTACATACTCCTACTGTACATACATGTGCCACAGACTCCTGTTAGTGACACTGGGTGTTTCCCTTTTGGTCAAAATATAGGCATCTTGTTTACACACACACACACACACACACACGTGTGCACACACTGAAGCTTTAAAAACAATTGACACAAGGCTGTCTATTTAAAAAGTTATTTTCCTCTTAAAAAGCTTTCTGCATAAAGACTGCACATTAAAAAAAATAGAATACAATTTTTAAAACCTTTTTCTCTCTACACAAAAGAAATTGAACAACTGTTTATAGTTATAAGCTAAATACACGCCGAGAGTGTCTGTACACCTCTCTTCTTTCTCTTCCTCCCTCTCTCTCTCTCTTCACTGCTAGGGTTAAAGATCCGTCACTTTGTTTTCCAGGGCGGCTGCGATCTGCTGCAATCTCAGTGTTAACTGTTTGCTCTGTGCGGCTGGATCCTCATCCAGAGACATAATGATCTTTTGAGAGAGAGAGAGAAAGAGAGAGAGTCAAATGAATAGCAAATGACCTTGTGTCATTAGTAGTGTCATTTTTTATGTAATCATGGCAAATCAGTGTAGCGCACAATCTTAAGTGTGCTTAATGCCTCCATAAAGCAGGACAACATGACAATATGATAACATACATCAATAAATAACCATCTAGCTATCTATATGGCACATTAATATAGAATTCAATTGATGTGTGGTTACAGGGGTTACAGTCATTACTATTTGATTCCCTTATGTCATTTCTATTGCACCATTTCCACAAAGTTCTTAATTAATATGTTGTCATACACACTGTGTATATAATAATACAGCATTTAGAAATTGTCATTTAAAATAGTTTCTGATCATGATGTCACTGATACTGCTTCTATTTTACATCGTATACGTGTATGTGTGTGTGTGTGTGTATACTCACCCCATCATAGTATTTGCTTGCGTACCGGTAGAGTTGGTGAAGGGCTACCTGTGTGTTCAGTTTATCTGTGTGTGCCTAAAGAACAAACATAAATCAATACTCTTAAATTATTCTAAGAAGATCACAGAAATGGTCACACATGCGTACATCATACACATACATCTTTGTGAGGACATTAATTGATACAATACAATATTTAGCTCCTAACCTCAATCATCCCAACTAAGGGAGGTGTGAAAAAGTAAGAATCAGCCAAAATGTCTCAATTTAGGCCCCGTTTACACTGCAGGTCTTGATGCCTAATTCCGATTTGTTGCCTATATCCGATTTTTTGGACCGTCTGTTTACACAGTCTTTTTAATTGTGACCCATATCCGATTCGTGTGTTTACACTTGCTATAATATCGCGCATGCTCAAAGGGATTTTTTGCACGACACCGTAGCCAAGATGGATGAACGCGAAATTTGTTTAATGATAGCTTTGCGATGTATGCGAAGTTCGCCAAACAACACCATGACTTTGAGGCGAAGGAGGAGGAAAAGGGCCATCATTGCAGCCTGCACATATGCTTCAATTATTGTGTCCTCGACCATACAGAGGAATGTCTGGGTTC
>JAZGTI010005199.1:0-26019 GCA_036877585.1 Botia kubotai | reverse complement strand
ATTATGTTCAGGTCACTGTATAAACAACATATGTATATTTTTTTCAGGTTGCTCATTTTTAAAAAGAAGGTCATTGCATTAAGTATGAATAGATTTCTATACATTACTAATCCGACAGATCTGTTGATGCTTTATGTCAGTTCTGTTGATGACAGAGTCGTCCAGCAGCTGAGAGACAGCTGATCTGTTCCGTACTCTGATTAGGGATGACACACCTGTGGATGAGCTGAACAGGTTAGACCGAATACCACAATACATGAAAAAAATCTTTATTGAGAAGATTATGATGTTCTCATATGTACAGTGTCACACATCACTGCATTAGATCAAATATTACAGAACGTGGATTTAAAAGCACATTTTTCAAACTAAATATAAAAAACTGTTGTTTGCTTTTAAATAATGCCATGAAATTTCATAGCTCGTCTAAATACGTTTCAGCAGGTTTTTGTTTTGCTGAACGATTGGCAGATGGAAACTGGCTGATAAATGCACACAGTTCATCGTGTTCTTCCACAGATGCTGTGATGCTCATAATTCATGTTACAGAGAAACCAAGAAGCATGAGAAGTGTGTGTCCATTCTTGATAGCACACACACACACATCATCTCCTGCGCCAAACCAGCACCGAAAATCACCTGCAGCAGTGAGTGTGACATCTTTACACTGGTTTCACTGGAATGCACTTGTGGAATGTAAACACACAATGTTATTGTAAGTGAATGTTATATTTGCAGAATTGCGCTAATGGTTTTTGGTCTGCGTATGGTTTGTCAGTTAAATGCGCTCTGTGAATGTTCTGTGAATGTTGTATTACTCAGTGTAAGTGATGTGGGATTGTGGGATTTTCTTCTTGACGTATAGAGTGAATGAGGTCAACTGTGATCCTGCAGAACAAGTATGTGACTTAAACTAATAGAATTAATACTAACAGCACAGATGTAATTCAGGCAGTAAAGAGGATTAAGAACATATGACAACACACATGACTGCGATGATGACATATTTAGAATAAACTACTAAACTAAACAACTAAACTACTAAACTATACAACTAAACCTTTCTTTGTCCTGTTTTGTAGATAATTCCATCACATTCAGAGTGTAGTTTTCTAAATCATGTCCTTTTCTAACTGTATTAATTATTTTCTAATTGCTTTTCGACTCATTCTTTATTTTACTAAAGTCCTTATTTTAAAATAATATTAACATTATCAGAACATTTCCAGATCAATGTTTTCATCTGTTTTAGTTCATGGTAGAAAGTGTTTAATATGAACTCATTGGTCATTTTAGTACGATTGACTACTTTCACTTTTATTAACAAATGCATTTTTCTTTTAGGTATTTGAAAGGTTTACATGTCCTCCTCACAAACAGAGCATTTTTTTGAGAGACAGAGAAGACTAAATATCATGACCTGCTGTACAGACACTGTCCACAAAGCATTGTTACACAGAAAATAACCAGACTGTAAACATTATAGTTCCACTTTCTGGAAACGTTTCACTGTTTTAGACATGTAACATGCAGTGTAACCTGTTTGAATGATTGTTAGACTGATTGTTAAATTAGCAGGTTCATTTGGTGTAATGGTTGATGCAGAATTAGATCTTTTAGCACATTTCAAATTGTTTCCTCATTATTATCATAATTGGACTTTATGTACATGCAAAAGTTGTCTGTAAATGTTCCAGAACAGCTTGTGAGGAGCAGACGCAGGCGAGGTCGTTTATATTAGCAGGAATGTTTGGATTCCTGAACCTTTATGCCTTTTGTTTGCACAGATCCGAACTGGCCTTTCAGCAGTTATGCTGTTTTGCAGGTTAATTTGGCGGAAAAAAGCATCTGCCAAGACACAGTGTCTCTGTATCCAGTTGTGAGTCACATTTAAAGTAGTTTAAGCTTGTAAGTGTTGTTGTTTTTCCTCTAAAATCAGGTTAGTAGGTCTTCCAGGTGTTCCTGTGCCTTAAATGTATGTTTGTCCGACAAGATATGATGAGTTAAAGCTTGCGGCTGTTCAGTGTTTAAAGAAATGTTTTTTAGTAAACGTCAACGATAGCTTAAAATGTTCACCACCAGGGGTCGCTATAATTAACATTATCCGTAGTGTTTAAAATGAATATTCAGGGCAGTGTCGAAGAAAGTGTGTTTATGTATAGTTTATCAAGTGTATTTCTTGTAAATATTGTAAAATACTTTTTAAACGTTTTTGGGAAGAAATGTGTTGGAAATCTTGGAGTCTTATTTTTAGATCAATAGGATTGTTCACGTGTAAATGATCTTTTCTGTCATGTAGGACACATATGTAGCTGTGTTTTCTGTCATACACCTGCGGCTGTCTGACTTCAAATTCTTCTGATGATTCTTGGAAGGAAACTAAGGCAGAGTTCACACATTTGAGATTCACATGATCAAATATATGTTGTGAGGTATTTTCCCCTGAAGGGATCTTACTAACAAACAAATACCTGCGGTGAGAGAGAACGATGTGTTTACAGAGAGACGAGCATGTTTCATAGATAAATAACTGCTGTCTTTGAGCAATTGTTGATGTTTGCAAAGATTTGCTACACATGCATGACAAGAGAGAGCTTTGTATTTTCAAATGATCATATGTCATAACATTATTGATAGATTGATAGAGCTAGATAAATCGATAGATAGATAGATAGATAGACAGACAGACAGATGGGTGGATGGATACATAGATAGATTTTCGAGGTTAAAATTGAAGTTTCCACATCTTTTATTTTTCCCTCAAAAATGGCTTAAAAATATTAGATCACATGAAATATTAAATACTAGTCGGTTTATGATCTCATCGGTATTTTAAACTTGCTTTTATCGCTTACAAGCTTGCAAACCAGTGGTGTTAAAGTATTAGTTTAGTCGGGTCATGTTAGGTATTATCACAGCACAAGGCCGTTGTCATGGAGACAAACAGGAACAGTGAGATAAGGGAAGGATGTTCTGGGTGGTGTGAATCTCTCACTGGGTCTGGGGGAGAGGGGCTCATCCATCAGAATTTGGCCCTGTGAGTTTCAGTGATGGTCAGAGTACCACAGAGCAACTGCCCTGACCTTTAAAGAACCATGAATATATAAACAACCTTTATAAATGTGTCAGTGACGTTCCAAAGCAGGGTGAACATATTCCAGTGTCTAATATAAAAGGTGGAGAGAATGCCTCTATAAAAACAGACCGAATATTGAACTGATATTATCTCATAACAAAAGCGAAGGTGAGGCAAAATATAAGAGAGGGAAATGTGTTTCCCTAGCAACGGACCCTGAGTCATCGTGACTCTACTTCAGTTTGGCCATCGGCAAATATCAACGATCTGTCAATGCGCTCAAACCGGAATATGTGACGTCTTACTAATCATTATTACAATTAAAAATCTAAGAATAGTTTTAAATGCATTTTTGCTTAATAAACCTTAATTGAAAAGAGAGACAAAAATAGTTGTCATAAAATTTCATAATAACATCAAATGAAGGGGGAACTTATTAAAAATGCATTGCGTTCACATTTCTGCATTGTTTAAGAATCGTTTCATTATCATGTAATGATAAAACGTAATGATGTAAAAACACACCCTCAAAAGTGCGCAGTTGGCTGCAATTCACTGCTGTTATTTGGTTGTGAAGGGTGTAACGTTTTGAATTTTGTGAATTAGACACAATCAGTAAGAGAAATATACTGTAGACGTGCTTCTGTTATGGTGTGGAGCTCCTGCTGTCTTACTGTTTTAAAATACACTGTAACAGTAGATTTAAAATGGTTATTTTTAAATGATTTGACTCTTATATGCTTTGTTGGTGCAACCTAATATAGTCTGAGTAATTTATATATTAAATATTGTTGTTTAGATGTTTGCCACATTAATCATTGTTACGTTCAAAAACATTTTTGCAGTAAATTTTGCATTTGTGTAATGTTAGTATTTATTTGGCCGATAAATTAGATTGTTTACAGGTTTTATTCAGTTTTGCGTTCTCATCAGTGACACTATCAAATATTAAAACGGTGAAACGTGATTTATGTGCTGGCGCCGTTTCATGTTTTATTAACTGTTTATGTTTACTGTGGTTTTCTCTTACCGTACTAGAAGGATATTGTCACTCATCCTCGTATTGTGGCTGAACTCCTCCCTTATAAAACACGCTCCTGCGGCCACAGAAAGAGGCGTGTTTGCATTCTCACGCTGTGGCCGGAACCAGTGAAACTGCACTGCGTGTGGCTACTGAATCGGGTTCGTGTCGTGTGCAAAGTGGCGCAATTGTCCTGCACATTCACTGGATGTTTGAGCAGGTCGGCGGCATTTCAGCTGTTCTTCAAAATAATGCGACTTGTGACACATTCCGGTTGTCAATAGAATCAAATAACACAATACACTCTGCGTCAACGGACACATGCATAGCCTACAGGACATATCAGTAGAAAAAAAACTGGCTTTAACTCGTTCTTTTCTTCCATTTCCTGTTTGCGTCAACAATAACAAAGCCTCTCTTTTGCCTTGTGTCATCGAGTTACGAGTGCTGAAATGAGAGAGGATCTATTTTTACTAGTATTTAGAGGACATAGAAGTCTCATTAAGGGAATCTTATTTACCAAGAACAACAGACCGTTTGGAATAATGCCAAAGGCCTTTGGGAAATTTGGCAAAACTTGTGGAACATATTCAGCATCTCTATTAACAATATAACGTCCAAACATTGTTCTCTGAAAGACATGCCTTAATATTGCATGATGTCAGAATAGTTCAGGCATGTCTAGTTGCACTCACAAACAGAACAGCTCTGACATCATATAAAAAAGTGTAGGCTGGTCTGGAGGGGTGACACCTCAGAAAAACAGAAATCATGGAGAAACGCAATCACACGACAAACTCCCACAGAGAGAACACAAGAACATTCCTGTGTGCTCGCTCCATTTCAAATCATCATGAAATCAGATCTGGAGTTCACAAAGAAAGGCTTTCCTCCATTCCATTAGCCTGTAACTCGATTCCACGGAAGCTCCAGTCATGTAATGCTGCTGTTATCTCCAGTGGATTGGCCTTCAGAATGATTCCTCTGTTCTGTTCTTACAAAAGTAAAAGTACGACTTTAGATTAAAATAAAACCAACAAGTCAAATCTTTTCATGAGTCCAGTTCATCACTTCTGCACAAGCTTATCCAGCTGTCATTAATGGTATAATTTACACAAAACATGACAATTCTGTTCCCTACAGATAACTTATGTTTGCTTAAACCAGATATGTTAGTCCTTCAGGGTGGAACAAAAATAACTACTACAGTTATTGAAATTATTATGTAGCTTATCTTCATGTGCAGCTATCATGTAGCATCATGCATCTTAATTGTAAGATGAAGGGTGAGATAAGGACAGAAAACCGTGTCATCTAAGTTGTTTTGGAAATTAATTTATTGTTTTAATTATTGGTGGTTGCTAAGGCTTGCATCACTCTTGGCAACTATTACCAACACTCTGGAGAAAAGATTTAAACCAACCGTCAAACCCAGAGTGTTGACTAACCCACACTGTGTATCCTAGAAACATGATCAATCCCTCAGATCACACAGATCACCGAAGCAAGTTCATATCTAGAGGCCTCAATATCATAAAACTTTTAATTTATTTGGGCCAATAGGAAACCACCAAGCTAACAATTTTAGGTCGTTAGAAAGTTTCCCTATTGTTTCCATTAAGTAACCACAGTGTATTAACGTTATTGCTTCGTTATTAAAAAACTTTTTGGATTCTGTAACATTTTTAAAAGAATATCTACTAATGCTACTGCAAGAACTGTTTAATAACTTTGAGAGAACTTTAAGAGCATGTTAGCAAACGATCTGAGAACGTGGTTAACCGGACATCCAGCAACCACCCAAAACACCCAACAACCACACAACAACACTCAGAATACTTCTACAGCTGCATCCCAGTCCTGGCAGCACGTCACCCAAGCATTGGACACAAGCAACAGTTACATACAGTTACATACAGTAACATACAGTAACATAAATTTGTGTATTTATAAGGGTTTTTACCCAACATTTAGATTGTATCCTTGTCACCGTTGGCCCGGCTAACATATGCAATATGATGTGAAACGCAGAAATGACTTGACTTGCTATCATAGGACATGATGTAATGTTTTATGAGGACATCTGTTAGTGTGTCTAAGAACTCTGTTACACACAATGAGAGCAGAAAGATGTTCACAGGTAGGAATGAATTCTCAGCTGGGCAGCGATGACATCATATGAAAATGAGTCATATCAAAGTCGACTGTGTGAGGCATATGAGAAAACTTTAGACCTTCTTTCATAAATCCACAGATCTCTTGTGTGTGTGTGTGTTTCTTTACCTTCAGGCACATTTATGTTCTCCAGTTTGATATTTTGTTCCATTTATTTATCACTATTCATCATGTATTTTCAAATGCCTCAGAACATTTGAGGAATTTATTGTTTTACCTTTATTCCAGTCTCAGACCTGCATTCCTCAAAAATAAAAATCTATCATAAATAGTATAACACTGAAAAGCATAAAGATGGAACATCATTATATTAAATAAAACATTAATTATTATATATTAAATAAAATACTAATTAAAATATTATAACTAGTTTATTATTAATTGTATGACATGATTTCAATCAAGTTACATGAGTTACAGATGTGAGCTTGATTTCCAGACATTTGTTTTATCACAGGTTAGTATAATTAATTACTAAAATAAAGAACAATAACAAAATGAAGAAAAAATCAAGTTACGTTTAGACAATATTTGTATCGTGAATATTGTGTGATTTCCAGATTTTATTTTCCACGCATCACCAGAGGCAAAAGTAGTTGAAGAGACGCCATATAAGGACCTGCTCTGTGTGTTTGGAGGTCGAATGGATGCAGGATTCCCGCAGATAGAACAGGTTTGCTTCTGACATCATTCCCTGTATATGAACTGGTTCGGAGGGGAGACACCCTGGAAACTCATAAACCACACACGTTGACGAGGGATAGAATGAACGACAAACTCACAGATACGAGAACATTCCAGAGCGTCGTCTCATTCCCTCAGGCTCAACAAATCACGAAAGCTATCAGGCCTGGAGTTCAGTGAGGTGGAGAAATGAGAGAGCCGATCCTCATCTCCTCACCTCTCAATTTCACACTATCCAGTCATGACACTCTCGCTCTGTCTGTGGTATCTGTTTACACAATACTGCTTCAACACAGGTGGGCTGGTCCCCACAAAGGCTCTCTAGCAACTTTAGGAGGAACGGAAGAAGGGCAAACTCATGTGAAAGGCATTCACAGCTTCTCCCGTATGTAGCTCATCTTAAACGCACCATGTCATTTCTTTACGAAATAAACGTCTTGCTTGGACATTCTGAAAACCACAGTCTCTGTTTTGTTTATAGATTATTCGTTTTTGTTAATAAATTAAACTTAATCCATTAGTTACTTTATTGGATGATTGTATTCGTTTAGTTTTCTTTTGTATAGTCAAACCATTTTGATGTTTTTTGTGTACCTCATAGAAAAGAATGCGTAACGTGTGAGTGAGTAATCAGCATGTATGATCGTGTGTGGTGACACATTACTGTATATGTTCTTTTTAAGAACTCTATTACATATAATGACCTGTGATCTGTGACTGCAGTTATGAAGGCCGTCAGCCCTGTCAGTTCTCTGAGCCTGACTCACATTATAGTGAAGTGAAATCAGCTTGAAGTGTGCAGAGCATTTCACTTGATTTTAATTATATGTTTTACTTGTGTTTTCTTTTATTTTAGCAAAAGGCATATTGGTTAAATTCATGCATCGTGGGTGGGCCTCCACTCCCCCAATCTCAATGAGTGGGTAGACTATACCACAGAGAACCATAATGGTCTTCATCATGGGGCCCAGTTTCCCAGTTTGACCCTCCCTGACAATGGCCTGTCTGTAGAGCTCACTAACAAGCAGATAGAAGTGACTTTTGTTAAAGAAACCCATTGCTCACCTAAGTGTAAAGACTCTGCGTATAGTGTTGCGTTTCCACGGTGATCTTTTCTGGGTCGTAAAAATGAATAGAGGAAGTATAGAGACTAAACAAGTAGACACCTAAAAATACATTTGCCCCTGCAAAAAGACAACATTCCTTGGTATATATTATATTGGACTTCTGTATAACTTCTATACAACTTCTATACAGTGCAGTAGTGATCGATTCTGAATGAGCAGCGCCCTGAAAAGGTAATTATTTCTGGTAATTCTGATAGCTTTAATATATTCAGGTGTTTATGATTAGGGTTAGAGGTAAACCCAGGAAAGTGGACATCCAGGAGTGGATTCGAATTGTCCTTGTATAGCGTGAGTCTATCTGTTTTTAGGGGTGAAATGAGGTGTTGGTTTTACGTTGTTCGGTTAGAACAGGTTAGCTTTTGACATCATTATTAATGTAAACCGGTTTACAAAAGAGACACTCTAAAACACAAAGGGACAGGCTTGTATGACGGACTTTCATGCCTAAAGCACATTCCAGTCACTCCTCTGGGCTGAGCGAATCACGAAAAAAAAACGTTGACAGAAGAAGACAGAGATGAGAGCCTTGCGCTTGCCTGCAACTCAGTTCACACCATCCAGAAGCTCTGTTCAGTTCCTGTGGTATCCAGTCATGTGATATTACCTCAGCACAGCACATGTAGAGAGGAAAGAATGTGAGGGAGGAAGAAGTCGTGTGAGGTATTTTCAGGTCATGAGGAGCACATGTGCATGCATGTGGCACTTGAATATGTGTGATGTGAGGTAATACACAACCTTACACCAGTAACAGATGTTCTGAATCAAGAGTCATAAACAGAGGAAAAGAACGGGTTTGTGTTGATCAGAAATGTGTGCGTTTTAGTGCCATTTTTGTATTTGTTAGGAAGTGTTATCCAGCTGTCAGTCACTGGATATACGCTCTTATGATGCCATACAAGAACCATGTTTGGTTGTATGGTTCCATCAAGAACCTTTAACATCGGTAGAACTTTTTTAAAAAAGGTTCTTTGTAGTGGAACATTTTTTTAGACTATAACAAGGAAAAACAGTTCTTTTAAGAACCTTGGTCTGAATGGTTCTTTTGCAGTTCTTTTTCAGCAGGGCATTGCTGTTAAGAACCTTGATCAAGGTTCTCTTGAGAACCAAGATCCTTTATTTCTCAAAGTGTGTTGTTATCAGTTCATGGTTCCCCTGCAGCACAACCTGTGTTAAACAAATTGCTCTTAAGAGAATAATGATCAAGTTTAATGATAAGTTTAATGATTTTAAGTGTAAATGATGTTTACTAACTGAATTAGCTGACATGTTGCTTGGATGCTTATATGGCAATGTAGTTGAAGATACACATTAAATTTGATATAGTAAATGGTATTTTAATAAAAACTAAATATGCTACAAAATGAGTCATTGATTTTTAGGTTTGCAGGTAAAAAACAATATGGAGGAAGGTTGTTTTGGGGTTTCCCCTGCAGACACAGAGAGGTGTTGATGCATGAGAATCCCTGAAGAGAGAAAACATTCTGTCTGTCATCTGAGATGTGTGGGAAACAAAGCTATTGTTGTCGCATGTAATGCGCTAAATATTTATTCTGTGTAACGTTCAAAGGGCCGCGTGGTGTTGACATCCGCAGTCGTTTTAATGTTGACGCGATTCATACCCGTAGGTCCATGACAACATTCCTCGACAGAAAGTATTTTGTTGGTTGCTAGGTGTGGTTTCATCTGGATAAAAGAGTCGAGGTGCGCCTCAACATAATACATTACAAGTTATGAGACTAGTTAAGGCATGTTAAGGCCTCAGACCAAAGCTAGCTTATAGCTAGTGTTTGTTTGGCAACAGTGTTCACCTATATGAATGACTGAATGACCTTTTCAAAAGAAAGTTACATCATTCATGTTCAAAGTTATGAAAAGTCATTTTGCTTTTTAATGAAAAAATTGAAAATAAATATTTGCTTGAACAATTATATAAACAAATATACAAAAGACTTTACAAAGACGTACAATACATATACATGTCCATTCACCTCGTCAGAGAAGTTAAACATATTTTCAGTTGAACATATACTTTTCATATTACCATTAAAGCTATACATGTATATGTAGTTTTAATGAAGAAGGACTGTGCAAATTAAAACAAGTTTAAACAAATTTAAATGTATCCACACATATACAGTATATCATATACACAGAAACATATTTTTTCACAATAGCAGCATGAGCACTGAAGATGTGAAGGGGCTGCAGTCCGTTAATAGTCCACTGAAGTCTGAACAGCACTGATACATTGATCAGCCCCTCGCCATGTTCTCATTTACTTGCATCTGTGTAGTGTCACGCTGACAGAGTTCCAGTTAAGTTTGTCGTGCTTCTCCAGGATCTGTGTAACAGGTGCTCTGTGTAGATAGGACGTCTGCACGGCTGGACTTTGGTTTTGTGCAGATCCTGACCTCTGAGCGCGGGCCACACCAAAAGCCGCTGCGGACTGGGCACGGCGAAGCTCCGTCTGTTTGACGTAAACAACGGGACGGGTTCGGGTGCCACGTTCTCCACGGAGACGTGGTAGTTTCTACCCCTGTTGTTGTCCACGAACTGCAAGCTGTTTTTGCCGGGTTGGAACACCACGAGGAACTCTACGCGCTCTTTTGGGTCCAGCTCGGATGGTAGAGCAATATTGAATGAATACAGATCGGTCTCTATGGAGGCTTGTGCTTCCCTCGTGTACTTGCAGTCGATGTCTTGGTGGCTTCGCCATGAATCAAAGGTGATGCGAATGAAGACAGACTTATCAAACCGGATGTTGCAGACGCGCACCGAACCGCTCAGCGCATTCTCGCTCACGCTGCAGCTCTCCAACTGCACGAGACTGTCTCTCAAACCTGCGCGATCCACGACAGGTTGCGGAAAACCAAGCCTCACCCGAGGTCTCGCGTTCTGCGTGGACGGCCTCACCAGAACCTTCGTCTTGTCCTCAGGTTGCGGCTGATCTTCGGTTTCCGTCTCCGAATGGTCAGTGGTGAAGATGCGCACGGATGTGAGCGAGAGACCCTTGTCATCGGCGAACACCACGCGCTTTTTCCTCCTGCGCAGCGCTCCTCTGCCAGGAGAGTATGTGGAGATGGAGCTGCCCGAACTGAAGGAAGACAGAGAAGATGTGGGTGATGGGGTCGAAGGTCTGGAGAGCTGCAGGTCCTGAGACGGCAGGCTGAGCGGGGAGGGCCTGGAGAGGCCGAGGAGATGAGACACTGGCAGGCTCGTCTGCGCATGCATGGCCAGGTCCACCGGCATAACCCGCTCAGGGCAAGAATGAGTGCTGTATCCGTACAGCCTGCGAAGACATGCGGAATAAAAGACTCATTATAGCCTGTATGTATTGCATTCAAACATCGTTGGTAAATTATGCAGATTATAGAATAAAAACAGCAATTCAGGTAGAAAACACTAGAAAACACTAGCATTTTTACTGGCATTTTTAATATCCCAAAACACTGTGATAACGTAAATATCTCAAAGTCAGTGTTCATGCATGACTAACTTATGAACAACAACAAGGCTGTGCGGGAAACTGGTAAACTTACCTTGTGCTCGTCATTTTTGGTTAACAAATGAAACGTCAGCTGTCCTCAGAACAGTCGTGTGAAATTTCTGCTGTGAACGAAAAAAGAACAATTTTAGAACAAAAGAACAAAAACCTTCGACCTGCGAGTCTGAATTGAATTGCAGTGAATTGAATACAAGCATCAGCTCAGTTCACTGTTTACACACCACAGATAGTTCACTGTCGTAAGTGTTAAACATAATATAATAATAATGATATAATAACTGTTCTGCTCACCTTGCTCGAGTAACAGATGAATTATCCTGTACAAATGCACTCTGTGTTGATGTAAAGAGACGTTATGAAGTAAACATCACTCAATATCCATTAAAAAACAAGCTGTTCACCTCCGTTCAGACTGCTTTCTCTGCTCTTTGTTGCTGTTCGTGGCTTTTATACATACCCGGTCAGAGGGGGCGTGGCTTGTTCATGCTCCGAGCACAACATGTACAGAATGACGCGCTTTTGATTTCCACGAATCTGCTGAAATACGACATTGCCCACAAGGCCCTTCCTCTTCACTTCTGACGTTTGTAGACGCACTTCTCCTCTGTTATGATTTTTCTCCACTGTTCTTTTTTTTAATGGGTAACAAGATCATTCATTATCACAAAATCATCGAAAAGTAATCATTTAAAAGACAAAACAAACACAACATCCACACACCGTTTCTGAAGTCGTGTATGTGCCAGCAAGAATTCCTTCACCACAGCTTGGAATATTTCTCGACACATAACAAAGGCCCTGCATATTTACACACAACAGTATTATTAACACTGCATCACATAAATAATTAAGTGCCAACTGTATAATTATTTTAAACAGGTTAAGTAAATTCCCAAACAAAACACAAAATCCCCAGAACAATAATCTCCACCCTGGAAAAATATAAATGCAGTCAGATGATGATCTTATGATAATTACTCAGAGTATTTCCATCGTTTCTCTGCAATTTTTGGAAAATGGTTGTTAATTGTTTTGTTATATAATAATTCAGGCTCAAACGCAGCGCAGATTCAATTTAAATGTCATGCTCTCCTGTGACAACACAGGCGGTTAGTCTTGCTTTCAAATTGTAATGTTTATTGTACATGATTTGTTTTGCATTATTGCTCAAATGCAATAGACGTTATTAATATTTACGTTTAAATATTTTTCTTTTTGAAATGACAATGTAGGCAGCAACATAAAATAAATGATAAATTAATGTAAAATAATTGTTATAATAGGCTGGTAATGAAACTCTGAAAGTCTGCAACATGCCAAGAATCAAATTCACACCTTCAAAACTCCTGCATTCAGCCTCATTTCTAACATTACTGTGTGGAAACTACTAGAAACACATACAGAGCCACAGGTTTGTATTTCCATTGACTTCACTACAAGACGTTTGCTGCTGGTTACATCACTCAGGATTCATAGCTGTATATTTAAAACTGTCATAAGCAGTTATGGTTGTCGCAGGGCGAGCTAAAACTTGAAACCATCAACGCTGCATTTTCAAGAAAAGTTTAACTAAACTTTTAGTTTAGCAGAGGTACATTGTCCACCCATTGTACGGTTTAGAAACAGTTTGTCTTAGCTTAGCCGGCCCTACAGTAGAGTGTAACTTAATTTAAATCACTAAAAGATACACCAACAGAAAAACTTTCCATATATAATGATCAAGTGCAAGTCACTTTTTTACACAGCGTGTCATTGGTAACCAATTAAACAAATTAACTGCATTTCTGGTTTCTGTGTTTGGCAGAATAATTGCACTACATTTTACACTTAGGTGAGGTTCTCCGCAGAGGTATGCACAGAATCAAGAATTACATGCGGCTCTAAAACTAGTTTTATTGTTATTAGAGATGACAGAGAGAACATCCCCACAGAAATGTGATTCATTGCTGGTGGAGTCACATTTATTATTACAAATATCACAGCGATGCGTCTGTTAAATGACCTAAAACGTCTTGAGACAGTGTGTGATTCATCAACACACCAAACACAAAAGATCCAAACAAATCCAGCATCTGTATGCCTTCTGTATTTGTGGAAAATTCACACACAGGATTTATTAAGGAACAAATCCTGAAGGATAAAGTTCTTCAATGTTTTTTCTGCAGCACTTCAGTTCTGTAAAGAACCATCTAATCAAGAACCACAGATGCTGGGATTAACTGTATGGATCTTTAGAGGTCAGAGAAGTAGTTACGTTCTGAAGATCAGCAGATCCTTTCTGTGTTTCTAGGTTCCTTTAAACAACATGGAGAACGTCTAAGATCTGACATAATGGAAGATCGTTAAAGAGGGACATATTTTTGCATAAAATGCACAAAATAAAAACAAAATCTTTTTACAGTATAAATGTACATTTGTTCCACAAGCTCTGCTCATATGAAGATGATTGACCTATCTATCATAACTTGTCTTGACAACCAAACAAAACATTAACATCAGTAGGGGTGTGTACATTTCTGATGCATCGTATCATGAGGTGAATGAAGAGATTAGGTGGATCTTTCAAACGGGTGTGAAAGTTCTCATCCAACAAGTTCAGTCACTTCTAATGATTTCTGTCGTCTTGATCCATGTATTAGCTTTCAAACGAATGGATGATTTCTTCTGGTGTCTGAATGCTTTCAGAATGCAGATCACTTTTCATTTCCCAACTGACTTTTGTTGGCAAAAGCAAATTGTATTGAACTGAATTGAATGTGCACGGAAAGAAAACAGAAGCGGATTAAATGTCATTTTTACTGTAGATGCGTGTGTTGTGTGTGCATGTACAGTAACCCCTGAAATTATTGTGCATTACACTTAAATAAATATAAAGTATGAATATATAAATATACAGTACAGATGTCACTGCATTGGATTAAACCCTAAACATTAATCCGGTTGTATTTATTTAAAAAAATAGGTAACAGATCTTTGGAAAGAAGTTTGGTAGGTTTTTAAACAATAAAACCAAATAAAATGGTTCAATACATTAAAGGGTAGTTCACCCCAAAATATATTATCATGTACTCTCATCTCATTCCAAACCTGTGTGACTTTTCTGTGGAACACAAATGAAGATATTTTGAAGTATGCTGGTAACCAAACAACAGTGGCACCCATTGATTTGGACACAAAACCACAGAGACATTTCTCAAAACATCTTTGGAATGACATGAGGGTGAGTAAATGATGGAAATTTTTCCATTTTTGGGTGAACTATACTTTAAAACCTCCAGCAGAATTAGCTTTCATTAGTGGGCAGTTAGTTTGATATTTTGTTATCGAATGCAGTAACTGTCATTCATTGTGTGATGCAGGTGGTGATGCACCTGTCTGTCAGTGTAAGCGAGCTGAACTCATGATAGATGGTTTTGTTGACCTGTGACCCTGTCATCATTCTTTAACCTGTTCTGCAATTTAGTGCCGGCCAGAGTTTATGCGTCTTCACCCTCCACACACACACACACACACACACACAATGGAAGTGGTAATTGGCAGTGTGGACTTCAGTGAATCCATCATTTGACTCTGTACAAGCGCTGCATGCACACTGAAGGAATCAAATCAATAGGAATTGCCTCAGCAAACTCAGGTGATCAATTCTGCTCAACAGGTGGACCGTTATCAGGAATTCTCATTTATTGAAAAGGCGGCGCTGGAAAAGCAAATGTCACCACCTCTGCTCTCCAGCTCGCTGCTAATCTCTGCACTGATGTGTGCAGGAGCCGCGTGCACACTCTCACTGTTTTCAGCTGCAGGAGGAACGCGAGGAGGTTCATGTTTCAATGTTTTCCCTTCAGTTCACACAGTGTCACTAAAAAAGACAGTTAAATTAGTGACACACTTCAGCAGCCTTCAGTTTACACAATACATTTTAACTAATATATATATATATAGTATATATAACACAAATATATATATATATATATATATATATATATAAAGATATATAGCAGAAGTTGCATGATCATTTTAAAATAAATAATGCAAGTAAATAAAAACAGGTGTAAACTTTAAACTTAAGGGCAACAGATTCTCTGAACAGTGTCTCAGTGTTTTCGCTGCTGTAATATTACACTGAAGTATTGAGTTTAAATGCAGGTCAAGCTGAGCAGTGACCGCATCATGTAATATAAAACACATATAAAAAACAAAAAGTATTTAAATAATAAATAATGTGTTTTTTTGTGTGTATAACTAAACGAAACGCTACAAAATATATATATTTTTGTTTTATTTGTTGGCATGCTTCAAGTATAAAATTTGACATGTTGGTTTGCTAACGTTTGTCATTACAAAACCAGAGGTGTACCAGTCTTTCCTGTAACTGGACATTGTAAAGAGAAGACTGTAGCCTACTTTCAAATAATTGACTTATTAATTCTGTCTTTATCCCTCCTGAATGTGGAATGTTCTTTGTGTGGAACAGGCTGTTTGGATTAAGTTCTAGGTCAGATTATGTAATATTTTTCCTCTGTGTTAGAATGAACTGCACCCAGCAAACACATCATCACATCATATAACAGAAGCTGAAAGCTGCGTCTGTTCTGACTCAAACTCACGAGGCAGTGTTGCCAGCTGATGGCAGCAGAGCTACAGATGACGCAAGGACGCGATCTTCACTGCAGCACAGGAAACACCATTTCTGCTGCCTGCTTTTGCTCGAACTGAAACATCTTAGTCAGGACCTGAAGACGCTCTCTTATTACCCTTCACTTCTTCTTGATTATGATTGGCCAATCGTGTTCTTGATATAATGACCTCTGACTGACTGTTGTCTCAGACAGACAATTTCCTACAGATGGGCTAATCTCGTCTCTCCCCAATCACAACACGATCTCTTTTATCTCTCTAAACAAAATCATTTCAACTAAAATCTGTATTTCATGTCCGTTTATATGTTTGTTACGGCGTCATGCAATATGAGGAATTAAAGCCAGTTGCTATTGCAAAATAAAACCTGTTAAGATTACAACAAACTGTCTGGGATTATTTTGCAATGGGAACCGACTGACCATCATTTCCATAACACTTTACCATAAGGTTCCATTCATTAACATCAGTTAATGCATTAACTAACATGAACTAACGATGAAATAACAATGAACTAACAATTGGTTAATCTTAGTTAATGTTAGTTAATACAAATCCTGTTGTTCAGTCTTCGTTCATGTTAACTCACTGTGCAATAACATATGTTAACAGACACAAATTTTGATTTTAAAAATGTACTAGTAAATGCTGAAATTAGCATTAACTATGACTAATAAATGCTGTAGAGGATCGTTAAATCTTAGCTTCGGTAGTTAACTACTGTTAACAGATGGAACCTTATTGTAATGTGTTTCCATTGTTTCTGTCTTCAGTTTCCTAACAAGAGGACAGATTGATTCTCACAGCAGGACAAACTGTGTTTTACTGTATCACAGCTTTACAGAACAGATCTGATGAATTGATCGGTTAACTGCGACGTCTTGTGAACAGTGAATCAGACTTTGTTGACCAGAATCAGCATCGATATGTTTTCACAGTAGCAGCGGGAGCTGAATTCAAATAAAAACAGCAGACAAGTGTAAATGCACAAAGTTCACAAACAGCTTCAGGCACTTTTATGCCCCAGTGGCTGATTTTTATCCCAACAAAATTTTTGCCACGTCTTGTTAACTTTCATCCTTTCTTCATCAGTTATTTTTGCTACTTTTCAGTTGCCTTTTATATATAAATCTGATTGTTTTACCCTCGCCCCAGATTCAGACTTTCAATCTTAAAATATGAAAATGCATAAAACAAATATGAATTTTTAATGCCTAACTATGATAATGTCTTTACTCAAAATGACAACTGACATCTTTCCATTACAGCAAACAGTTCTGCCTCTGGTGAAGTTTTAAAAGTTAGTCAACTTGCCAAAGAAGAACTTATTTCAAATATGTTTAATATCTCAGTTCAATAAAGTATCAATAAGTTTCAATAAACATAAAGTCCTAAAAGCCAATAACAGTGACTTTAAAAAATGACCTCGAGTTCTACAATGAGTCGTGATCACCAGCAGGTCGCTGTTCTGAATTTAAGTTGGGCTCATTTGGGTGGTTCCAGTGGTTCCATTTCTCACTTTCATTTAGAAACCAGTTCGAATTTGCCTTTCATTAGCACGTTAGCAGAGCATTCTGGGAAATCACAGCTCATCCTCTCCCACTCCTCACTAAACACTGACAGCTGTTCGCTCATTTCTGTTTAGAGGACAGGAAATCCTACATCGTTCTGTGTTTCCTCAGTGAGATATTAGCAGCACGGGTTAGCCAACGTAACCTTCAGTCTGAGACTGTAGCCAAAGCATCAGTGGTCAATGATCTGGGCTGGTAACAGAAGGGTTGTGAGTTCTAACTCCACACAAGGTTATCAATGAACCATTGTACCCTTGAGGAAAGCACTTCACCTGAGTTTGCTCCCAGGGAATTGTGCCTGTAATATAAGCATTCAGTAAATCATTTTGGATGAAAGCGTCAGCTAAATTATAAATTAGCAAGTGAAGTTTAGCACTCAGCTGGGAGTCGTGAACTTTCCGTTTTTATCCACGCAGCGAAAGCTCCAAAATGCGACAGTTTAGTGATTTTCAGCTCGCTTTCATCCAAAGAGATTAGAAAGGGTTAAATGCAGAGGCAATGAGATTATTTCAAAACACATTACCTCAGAACCAGAGGGACCCGAGATTTCATCTCGATCTGAGAAGATAGCATCAAAATTACATTCCGCCGCTTTTAAATAATGCAGAATTTAATTGCTTGAGAAATGAGAGAGATGTGGTTCAGCTGGTTCCTGTAAGCAAACTTCTGCTTACAGATCCTCATTATGACATTATTGCACTGATAATATACATAAACCCATTTGCATCAGGACATATGGATTCTGATGAAGTGAGAAATGTCTTAATCAAACTTTGGCTGTCGTGTGATGCGCAGCTGTGTGCTCTTGGTAGAGAGCAACAGCAGATCTGGTCTTAAGAAATGCTTTTAAACAACATTTGGACACGCAATGGACTGTAAGGTCGGAATAAATGAAAGAAAAGTCAAGAAGGAAGTAAAGTTTCACTCATTTGTAATAGCAAATGTTTGAAAGGCACTTCTGTCTTGCGTCTGGTGGGTGACGGCCACTGAGTGCAACCGGACGGCTGTTTTCAAGGGCTGTGAAAGGAACTGTAGCAGAGATCGGTGGACAAAAGGTCCCACACTGCATCAGGAGAGCTACAGCCGGTCATGTGACTCACACACTCACACAGCAGGTAAAAAAAGCTGCAGAGGACAGAGCAGAAATTGGTTTTGCCTCCGATTTTTATTCTTGCTGTGAAAAAATGCTGAAATCATTCTGCTTAATTCATTTTGCTTTCATATTGTCTTTTAATTAACTTTTCTTTTGTGCCATTTATTTACATTTAAGCATATTTTTCTCTTTATTAACTTCACTCATTAGCAACAATAGAAACTTAAATGATCAAGTATTTCATACATATTCTGACTAAAACCTACAATCTTTTTTGTTTGTTTTTGCCTGCTTGTCTCATTATGCCTAATTAGTAATTAACCGACACTTTCATGCAAACAAACAAATGACGTATTCGTCTGGCTGGTGGGGGGAGAGGCTCGCAAAGCAATGCAAACGAAACGGAGCGTTTTACGCCCATCTAAACTGCACACATGAGCCATAAAACCCAGCATTATTACTGCCACTTTACTCTGAACCATTAGACAACATTACACCAAACTTATGATGCAGACCAGCTGAGAGGATCCCACTGCTGAATAAATCACTCAGACGGGCCTCATAGCAGCCCAGAATTCAGGTGTTTTGCTGGGAGTCTATTAGACCGTGTCCTCATTACTGCAGGTATATGAACATGACAGATGAAGAAGAATCTAATTTACTTCCTGTTATTTATGAAAGTTGCACAATCAGGTCACAGGGACGCGAGTCGTGGAATGCAGGGACGGCCGTGGTGCGCTGTGCTCGGAGAGTGCCGAGAGAAGACAGACTCTAAGTGATGTAAATGAGAAAACGTTACAGCACAGCTGTTGATCCAATAAGAGTCTCCTAACAGAGCTTCACAAGGGGCTCTTGCTGGAAACCAAACCGCAGAAGGTGCCAGAGGACCTGTCTGTTTTCCAAAGCAAACCGACTGCTTGTAAATAAAGGAACGTATCAGTAGCATTCGCTCACGAGCTGAAGATTCTCCTGTCGCAGGTCATCAAAGAGCTACATTAAAACACAACCATCCTTAAGAGACCCGGTTGCAAAACATTTGCATGCAGTATTACAGCAGAAAAACCTGCGTCTTATTCATTAAGTGCAAAATGAGCCGAAATCACAACACCATTGCGCAGACTTTGTCATACTTTTCATCATTTTACATAAATTACACTTATTATACATTGTGCCTCATTTACAAAACTTCACCGTAGCGCAAACTTTTTTAACCACTGGTGTAATACGTAACAAAATCATGAAAGGAGAAACACACAAGGAGAACTTTTGGTCTGGGGTCAGCTTACAGTGCATCTCAAATCGGTAAGCTGTCAAAACTAACCAGACCTGATGTATGAACCAAACAGCAGGAGGTATGTTGACTTTAGCATGCTAATCATGCTTGTAGTCATACAATTATAACTGGTGCATGCAGCACCCGGCCGGTCGATACAGCCTGACAGCCGAGACAAGCTATAGATGAAAGAAAAAAGTTTGAGATTCTGCTACTGAAAGCATGCTATTCAATTCAGATGTGAACACACATCAGCCAAAAATATCAGCACAAAAAGTCCAGGTACTGCGTGAACCTTTTATTATGTATTTTGCTGTTTTAACAATACATGATGCACTATAAGACTCATGAAAATGTGAATATGTGGCGAGGTGTTCTGAGCGCTAATGTGTCGCTAATGTTCTTCAAGCAAACTGTGATCTCGCTGGCTGAAGATATATTCCGTATGACTCATTCTTTTGTTGCTGTTCTTTTAGCAGCCCAGAGGTGTGGACATTATACCTGACAAATGTAGCTACAGACTGTCTAAAGGTCGAAGGCCGTGATTCACAGACATAAGACACCAGACAAGCATGTCAGGTGATCGTTCACCTCGGCCAATAGTATTCAAGAAACTCTTCAGACTAAAAATGCAATTGGCTGAAGGAACGACTATTATCCTCTTGTGTTCCACCACAAGCCGAGCTCTCATTCGCAACCCTTCACCTCCTGAAAGAAACAGTTTTTAGTAATTGGATTGGTAAATAAGTTTTTCGCTCCCCTCATGATGACCGCGGTCATTGCCCAGATAAACTGCGACGCCGTCTGACTCTTCCTCATTTGAGGAAGGTGTTTGGAGATGATGAACTGGACGCATTGTTTGGGATTGCTTCATCTCAGACCCGACCTTCCACCACAGGGCGACTGGCAACACAGATGAGTTTTCTTTCCAATCTCACAGACCATTTTCCTTTGAGGAAAAGGCTGTTCTGCAGTCGTCCCTGTTGTGTGTGTGTATAAAGCTCAACTTTCCTGGGACACAGTTCTCAATTTTCTATTCAGATTTTAACATTAAAACGTTCCACTAACAACTTAAAAATAATGTTTTTGATATGCTATCTGACGTTAAAAACATTTGACTAATATTTCTACAATAACTTTTTTGATAACTGAAAGAACAAAATGTTAGCCAACATTATGAGAACGTTTCCTGTTCGCTGGGTATGATCTGGTTCTTGGTGGTGAATTATGATGTGACCCATGTGACCTTCTTTCTCGAATAATTTCTTTTTCTTGACCTAAAAAAAGAAACGGAATGAGGCTGTCAGTCAGTAACATTCTGTTTCACTGTTATCTCTGTGTTTTCTAAATCGATGTATTAAGTACTAACGCATTAAAAAACGCTAACAGGGTCGTTTGAAAACAATTACATTCCTTTTGAATCCCAGGCCTGCTTAAAAACACAAAGAGAAACACAACAGAAAACAATTCTGCTGCCATTAAAACCTGCTCACTTTTTCCTGTGCTTGTTTACCAGCCCATATTAGGACACGTTGTTCCCCATTACCCAGTGACAGCCATTTAGGAGCTAAGACAGGGTAACATAACCCCACGAGCACAAAGACCCGAGTCCATGTCCCGGGCGATCGCTCTCTGCCCCCGTCTTCTTTAGTCTGTTTTATAAGTGTAATATCACACCTACTGTACCGAATAATTCTCATCACACCCTCCAGCAGCAAAGCTGAGTCGTTTACACACGATACGTGTCGACTGCTTCTTTTAACACGATCTACTCTTTGTGGACCGCTGTTGCTAACGGAGACACCAAACGCGATAATTATAGGGAATGAATTTTCTAGACCTCTCTGCTGCCCACATAATGATATTTACTGTCAAAATTGAACAGGGGGATTTACAGTATGTTGACAATGGTGACAAAACAAGTGAGTATGATGTCGCATTGGTGCAGCCCCGCTGGTGAGCGCACGACGAATTCGTCTGCATGCACGGAGAGCTCCGCACTCCCTCTGGGGTGTCATGCGTTTAATGGGGTTTATCCTGGACTAAGACAACCAGATTGGGAGAGATGTGATACCTGAGGGGTAAACAGCAAAGCAGAGAACCGAGGGATTGTACAGATAAGCGAGTCTGGAGTTTCTCATGCATAAAGCTGCGTGTCCATTAAAGACCAATAAACTGGCTTTAAGTGTTTTCTCAATTAACCTCAGTTACTGGCTCACTGAGGCTGAGCTCAATGCATTATCAGCTGCACATTTTGAATGCGTCTCACCCTGCTGCACAGGAGGCTGTACATCATTTGAAAAAGAATTTGGTTCCCTCTGGTTATTTTTCAGGGAACCAAGCGATAACATTCTAGGTATGTTCTTTTAGTGTTTTGCTCTCAGAACATTCTACAAACCAAATATTGTTATCTGGATTATTACATATTCAAAAAGAATTAAAACTTTTTTGATGAATCACGCACAATAAAACCTGGAACACAGTAACAAAATAAATAAGGTCTGTTTTGATTGCCTGTTGACTTTAATTAAAGTAAACAATACATTTTTGAAACCAAATGCAATATGCTAATTAGAGGAGGATTTGCCAGCCAATAAAAAACTTGGCCCTTACACCACTTGTTCTTGGTTGACTTTGCACAAATGCAGAGTGAAATTTAAACTCTGAGGCTTAAATTAAACACCAGTCTGTGTTCTTGGACTTCATCATACTGTCACTCACTCACAGACGCTGCTGGCTTATTTGGAAAGATACTGTACTGACAGAATCAACCTAGATATCATTTGATTGGATGTCCTGTACGAGTTGTCATCAACCTGTGTGTTTAGAGGCTGTTGTCTCTCAGCTGAGCTTCAGTCTCACATCTGCTGCTGTCGAGGAGCAGGGCCCACAAAGCCTTTGAGATTATACTCAGCTAAAGAGGGACGAACACACACACACACACACACACACACACACACACACACAAGCTCTGACATACACAGACCTCAGCTTGCCAGATCTCTGGATTGGATTGTAGACCGGGCAGAGTGGCATCAATTTATCCAAGTGTCAGTGGTGAACCAGAGTCCTGCAGGACTGTCGTGAAACCCGCGGAAGTTTCTGCATGACCCAGACGCACCTCCGCGCAATTCCCCTGATCTCCAGGCCCCTAAACGGATTAACTCTGCAGCTCACAACCATCTCTGTTTCACACCCCTCCCCTTTCCTCTCTCTCTGTCTCTACTGCCTCACCATAGCACCCACCCTTCCCTGACTGCTCCACCCTGCGACACGCCGGTCCACTGAGGGATTTGCTGGCAATTTCATTTTCTCCTCACCTCTCCGATTCCTCCTGTCCTTCCTTCTGACAGAATTCTCTTCATCAGAACCAGTGACTCATTCTCTCTCTCTCTCTCTCCCCTCTGTTTTTCTTCCCCCTCCCACACTGTGTCCTCCAGCACAGAATCCACCATAAAGGATGAGTGCAGAACGCAGTTTCCTCTAGAAAAATCATTGCGTATTCTTTTTGAAACGAGGGGCTCTGCGCACGATCTCTCAGGGGAGCACAAGGTGTGGAATAACATTCCCCATCCTTCCTCTGAGAGATATTTGACATATCTAAAGATATAAACACTGACCTCTACCTATGACTGGACGGCTCAAAACGGATATTGGATATTCTGTGGAATATCTGCACATGCTTTACCGATCAGCTGCCGCAAATGAGGTCATGGTTGCAAATCTAGACTTGAAGTTAGATGAAAGCAGCGGCTCAATGTGAGACAGAGCCAAAATTTCAACTTCAAAGATTCGCCTCTAATTGCTCAACATGAAACTTTCATTCGTGCGCTACTTGGCTCACCTCTTGAAACTTAACAGGCTGAAATGAATTCGACCTACCCTCAACTACCAGTCTGGTAGTGACTAACAGTACTAGTCAGACAGACAGAAGATACGATATAGTACCTGCACTGTTACAATTTAAATGAAAGTTCTAAAATGTATAGCTTTCCTGTAGCTCAGTGGTTAGAGCATGGTGTTAACAACACCAAGGTCATGGGTTTGATCCCAAAGATTGCACATACTCCGAAACAAAAGCGATAAAAGGATAAAAGCATCTGCCAAATACGTAAATGTTCTTTATTTTCTTTAGAACTTACGCTTTGCTGTGCAAACTGCCATAAGTCGCCCGTTGCTAAGGTGTTTTTTACCATTCATGTGCACAGTGAAACTGTGCAAAACAAGTCGCACACTTTAATGAAACAGTAATTGTTAGGAAGGAACACCAGAAAGCCACTAATAACAAAAAGAACAGTGTGACTCTGATGGACACAAATAAACAGCCTTGGGGACTTTGGGGGATGAGTGGGAGGGTGAGAGAGAAATAAATATGTCCTAACAGTCAGTCATGTCATCTGACAGATTGACACACATCACTCACACTCTGTCAGCGGGAGAAAGAGGGTGAGCGAGGGAGAGAGAAAGAGAGATGGAGGGAGAGAGAAAGGAGAGAGAGAGAGTGAGTGAGGGAGAGAGAGAGAGAGAGAGAGAGAGTGTGTGAGGGAGAGAGAGAGAGTGAGGGAGTGAGAGAGAGAGAGAAAGGTGTGTTTGTGTGACGGATCAGTGAATGCATCACACGCCGCTGCCCCAGCTGGTCGCTCTAATGAAACGTGTCCCATGACAAGACAGAGTAAAGTGATTTAAACAAACCAGCCCGGCTTCTCTTCCTCTTCCTCAAATGAGCCAGAAATGGTCTCTTCCTCTGCCTCAGGATGTGCACCTCGTTCTTGACTCTGCATAATATTTAGATCAAGTCAATGAAAATTGCTTTTGGTGTTTGACAAGCTGTGGGATATTTGAAAACGCTCTCTAATAAGTCCAAAAAACAACAGGCAACAACAGAGTCCACGCCGCACTTGTAAATACAGCTTTGATATTTTTGTATTAGCCCGAGAGAAAACGCCGCTTCACGTAAAGTGGCATCAAATTCGGACCCCCGGGGGGCAGAGAAGTGTAATTATTTTATGTGTTTGTAGGGCAAAAATGAATAAACACAAAGAACATTTTAACCTGTATTTTCCAACGGCTTGTTCTGTGTAAATGTCAGTCAGCAGGGAAGAGAATACATGAATGATTGAAAAGTGTCATTGGTTACCAAGACAACGTTCCAAAAAGCCAACAAGACAGATATGACCTCAGCTCTGCTACCTACATACAGTCACACATCACAAAACAAGCAGAAAAACACATTTCTGATTATAGAAGGGTCAACACTAATGAAAGGCCATGAGTCTGGAGGACCGACAACAGTTCCTGTCTGTTGCATTTGTTTATTGTATTTACAAATAAATCTGTGGCACTCTATATCCTCCCCAAAACAAATCGGATCTTCTGCTCTGCTCTCTGAAATGGTTTCAGCCTCAAATAAAGACATTTATTACATCTCAGTGAATCTTACATTTAATTTGCTGTGGGACATACGAGCAAGTCAGTGTGTATAATTCAGCTAAACCACAGATAAAAGGAAAACGATACGGCATAAGAAATGAGATTAATATAAAAGATCAGAGATAAGAGATAAAATGATAATCATACTGGAGGAACTAATCAAAGAACACACATAAAACAAATATTAGGAGATTAAAGAACAGAGATACTATAATGAGAGAAATATAATGAGATATTCAGTTTTTTAATATTGCGACGTTGGTGGGATCATAAAATGACTTCAGTGGAATTCGAACCCTGGTTACACGTACTCAAACACGGCCATATTTACATTGACATAGCTGACGCTTTTATCCAGCCACTTACAAATGAGGACAAGGAAGCAATTGCAGCAACTTTAAGAGCAACAATGAATAAGTGCTATAAACA
>JAZGTI010005198.1:0-26020 GCA_036877585.1 Botia kubotai | reverse complement strand
TGCATACCCATATAAGTAGCTGTGTGACCACTACATTCCCCTTGCGGCAGGCTAGGTGCAGAGCTGTGCGGCCATCACCTTCCCCGCAGGTTTCATTGACCTCATCTCTGGAGCCATGGGCCAATAGAATGACCACGAAGCGCAGGTCTTCTTCTGCAGTGGCCCGCAGTAACTGCTGTCCCAAAGTCAGTTCTGTGCATGTCAGTGGTGCCAAAAACAACTTCTGCTCGTATTTGGCCCTGATCCAACGCTCACGTTCCTCTCTGAAAGCACACACACATAGGATCTGGATTAGGCTCAAGATGAAATGAATGCTGGGCTGTCAACACACCATTCACACTGGTGGCATGTTTTGATCTGCCTCTCATTCTAAATGACATTTAAAAGTTGATGGAATTCGTGAGGTGACGGAGTTTTTTTATTTAGTTTACGCTGGACGCACACACACGCTCACATCTCCATTACACACAATAGTACATCTAGACCTTGGCATATCTAACACACTACAAAAAGATGTATAATACCACTATTATATATATGAGATGTTCTAACATTTCACAAAGCCATCAAAAAATGTTTGGGTCATATTTGGGACATATCTGAAATACCTGTGACCTATCTTTAGCAATTATTCACTGTTGCCTCTTATTGTTGTTGAAATTGCTTCCTTGTTCTCATTTGTAAGTCGCTTTGGATAAAAGTGTCAGCTAAATGACTAAATGTAAATGTAATTTTCACCCTAAAACTGTAACTGTAAAATATCAATTAAATCTTAAATCTAGTTTACATTACTTTGATTTTTGCATTGTGACATTATTTTCACAGCATTTAAGAATATAGCCCCTCCCCCAGTTTTTCAATTATTTTTATTACTGTAATACAGTAATTTTTTATACTATATTACAGGAAGCAATACAGTTAAACTGTGATGTTTGACATGTTAACCACATACGCACAGGACAGAACGGGGTCATAACCAGACACTGGGTCCGTTTAAAACACCCTTCCTCAAACTGTGCTATGATAGCACTAATCTCTGTTAATCCCTGCAGAGTAAACAGCCCTTCTCAGACAACTCTGTATTAGTTCAGCTTCAGATCTTATCTGAGGGGCCAAGGGAGCTTTGATACCCCTGGGGATGGGAAGGGAGTTGAGTAGAGGATATTGAGCTGTTCCCTAAAACAGCTGCCCCTCAGGGAGTCTTGACCCATGAAACCAGAGAGCTGAGATCCTAAAGCCACACTTCCTCCACAAAGGAGCATCTGGACAAAGATTCAATGTTTCGGAACAAAGTGGACATGCAACAATGAAAGATGTTAAGAATAAAATGTGACCTTAACACACCAACAGGTCTGCAGTTTTTTGAGCATCAGGCCTTAGTCATTGTAGATGCTAACATATATGATCTTTTTTAAATGTAAGAAAAACAAGACTTAATATTTTAACCGATCAAGAATAGAAAATTAATAACAGAAATAGGGAAGAACTAAAGCATCTACTAGGATCTTATTTTAATGAGAAACACCGCAGATACTGTATCCAGTGGGCTTTGGAATCAGCATATTTCTAGTAAATATTATGTAAAGCAAGTCATTTACATATAAAAAAAAACATTTGCAAAAATCTTATCCATTAAGTGTATCAAAAATAAAAATGTTAAATGCTAATAAAGGAGGAAATAATACACCTCAACAAAGAGATTAAAATTCCCCAAATGATCTAATTAAATGTAATTCACGTGGTGTGGTCCTGTAGGGATTTGTGGAACCCTTGTGTCCCTTTGTTTATGCACTGATAGTGTTTCAGTTGCGTGTACATTTCTTGCTGTTGTGAGAGGAAGCTACAGCCATGATGAACTCAGGAGAGACTCAATGGGTTAAACTCACCCAGATTACGAATTAGCCATGTATGGATGTCAGGGGCTATAGTGCAGAGCAGATAACATTTTATCAGAAAAGCAGATGGATAAAAATAGGTAATCAATAGCCCAGGGGTTCAATGGTTTAGTGACATCCTTCTTAATCAAAGCAGCAAAGCCATGCTGACGGACCTGAAGCCCCACTGCACACTCAAAGATTTTCTGTCTGAGGCCACAGCTGAGCATCACGGCCCAGCTCACAAACGTGCGCACACACACACACACACGCACGCACACACACGCACACACATACACAGACAGACATAACACACACACAGCAAAGGAGCAATCACCTGTTGATTCTTTTTAAAACAAGAATCTGACCAGCTTTTATGTACCTAGTTCGGTCATCATAAGATTATGATTAATCAATAGCTAATGATTAAAAAGCCTCTTGGCATGTTCAGTGTACAATATGCATCAGATGGCACATGGGCAGCCCTGGCTGTAAATGTCAAACTGAACAAGCAAAGTTTCTTCTGAAATGCAAATCGTCCCAGTCAAAGTAAATTGCAGATATTACCAAAAAAGTAGGTATGACAGAGCTGCAAGTGTATTTGAAAAGTAGGACTAGCAACAATGCAGAGAAAACACAGGAGGGATGAAAGAGCAGGAAGGAAAGGCAGATAAGGAAAGTCTGAGAAAGTCTCAGGAGAATCTGGAGAAGCTGGGAAAAGCTGCAGTAAATGCTGTGGGAAAGTTGAAGATTTTTATTAACGCTATGTGCTTTTGGAGGGGGGGTGGCACAGGGGCCACGGACCACAGCCACCACACAAAGCATCCTGGAAGCTGTGGAGTAGAGCAACAGAAGAGAGGAAGAGCTCGGCAGGGTCTCCTTACGGCCCCTCTGCTACTCTGTGTTCCGAGGAAATGTGGAGCTTCACTGCTCTTTGAAACGCATGCCTTCCCCAGTTAGCAGCGTTGCTAAGGGCCAGGACTTCCTGGCTAACAGATAAAGCTTCTGTAACAACTTTGTGGCAAAGCTTTTTAACAGTCCATTTACTACATATGAGTTAAAAAAAATAACTCGAGAAAGATAACTGCATATGCTGTTAAGCCTTTCTAAATGTACACACACGCATACAAAGATGGAAGTGTAAATGGGTGTTCCAATGTAACAAAGGCAGCAAATACAGGGTCCAGGAACCTGTGATGTGTAAAAATGTAAAAGTGTCATGCTTGCACCTCTTAGGAAACCCACACAGGCGAAACCACCTACTGCCTCCTGTTTTTGTCTTTTTATTCATTTACACACACACCTTAGCACAAAAGTTACATTAATGACGACAACTTTCCTTTTTAATATCTTCTTGTTTTTGCATATGCACATTTACAAAGACCAGTGTAATGACAGAGATAATCATGAATAATCCAAAATAAGAGAGCAAATAAATCCTCAGTGGTCAGCTGGGGGAACTGGTGGCCACATGCTGTTAAAAGAAAACACACATGCCTAATCATCATTACCTCATCTGAATTTTGGGGAATACGTCCTGACATAGGAAGAAGGCAATCAGAATAAATTAGCTACTCTGTTCCATGTGTGCATAGATGTACCTGTCTCTAGTTGTCGGCAGTTGGTCCCCACTGTGGAGGGAATAACATTATAACATGAATGTCGAAATACAAGTTAAATCTTTGTCATTCTGATTTTTTATTGATGAAAGTGGTATATTGTAGCAACAATGACAGTAAAAACTATGCAATTTGGTAACTATGGTTACCATGCTGTAAGGCCTACACAGGTATTTTGACATGTTCAAGTAAAAGAAACATCTGTTTGTTTGACAGGTTCATTAGAGAGTGTTGTGAGATTATGGGACATTCACCTGAGGGGAAGGGGGCTTGGGGGGCAGTAGCCTTATCGCCATTGGAAACAGTCAGGTGGAATGCAACAGGCCGGGTCACAGGGGAATTATTGTGTGTCTACATCAATCTCTTGTCAGGAGGGTTTCCTGTTTGTGATAGTGTGTGTGTGTGTTCGCTTGCTTAGTGTTCTCCCTGGACGATCACTTTGTGGACTTGTGTTTACACACTTGCCAGCGCTTCCTGTCCAGCTCAAAGCCAGCGGCTGTTTACCCAACACTGACAGGCGTCCGCTATCGCAGCCACCCGTGACAGGACGGCCGCCCTCCAGCTGCCACTGTCTCCAGAACCCCCTCCATCACAGACACACACACATCTGAACTTTTGAGTGTGTTGAGAGCAGGGTTCAGGTCAATGGGACATCAACAGAGTA
Source organism: Botia kubotai (assembly GCA_036877585.1). NCBI lineage: Eukaryota > Metazoa > Chordata > Actinopteri > Cypriniformes > Botiidae > Botia > Botia kubotai. Next base: position 21,863 of record JAZGTI010005198.1, on the reverse strand, counting down.
AAGACCACATATCAGATGTTATACTACTATGCACAACTGAGATCACCAGTTAAGCTGGACTGAGTAAAACAAAAAGAAAATGAGAAATTCACAGAAAAGAAGATTCTTGTAGAGATCGACGCTGACACTCTTTTCTTTCAGGCTAATTATACCACTAATTAAGCTCATTAGTGCCCTACTGACTCACAGGTAATGAACTCTGACAGGCTAAATCTGTCAAACAGACAGCAGCGCACATTTACCTGCGCATGCGCAGATGCATACAGACACGTTCATTCATCTCAGGGTTTCAACCCTTGCTGCAGTGCATACACACACCTCAAGCCCTGTTTACACTTGTTATTAGTGTGATATTTGAACATCCCCAGTCGTCCAAAATTGTATATCCCCTGCAGAGCCGAATCTCTCACAAACTTGAAGCAATTACACTGGCTAAATAATATTTTAGTGGGCCCTGTGCCTTTTTGAAATACTACAAATAGATTTATTAGTTGTGGCTAACTATGCCACAAAACTGTAATTAAAAGCTTCTTGCATTAAACAAGCATGTTTTTGCATCAAACAAATTATATTTTGCATTTTAATGACACCATTCAAAGGATTTCAATATCATGGCAAAAAATCAGCTGCAAGTACAAATTCTGGCTCCCCATGTCTCAACAAATTTCAGCAATTTCTGAATGAACAAAAAGAAACTGAAACACTGACAGACATTAAGGAGCTGAATAAAGCCACGAAGGAACATTTTTACTCCAAGAGCTGCTCTGTTCTTGCCCCCACCCCCTTTTCTAACAAGGAAAAAACAAGGCTCTGAAATCAATTATCCTCTCCAGCCTAGTCGTTAGCTGCCCTTGGATAGACACAGATAATTAAGCTCAGCGCTTCTTTTAACATTACGGGCACTTAGCGATTCTGATTCTGACTGAGCTCTGGCCTGCGCCACACTCAAATCAGTCCCACTGGAGGCAATGGGCCACACTCATATGAGGTTCCATTAACTGGATCAAAACGCTTCAGCGGCAGCATGCAAATGGGGGCCAAAGGGCAAAGAGAGGGAAAAAGTATGAGTGAGAGAAGAAAAAGGTGCCAAGCATCAGTAAAACCACACAGGGCCTGATCTTTGAGTATCTGCTCTTTCCATACTATACTTATTACCAGCTAGTTTTAATTTTAGTTAGTCTTAGAGGCTTAATTTTGGTGATGACAGGAAATGATGAGGAGAGATATGAAGAAGGCTGGATTCAAACCCATCTGCTGCACAAGCGCTGAGGGATACAATGTCTCCTGCACAAGCGATGAGGGCTGCTTGCTAGGCCATGGCTCTGATGAGCTAACTTTTTTACCTGTCAGTGTCTATCTAACCAGTCTGGCGTATTAACAGATTTAACTGGTAAAGGAGAGGTATTTAAAAGAAGAGATTGTAAGGCATGACACATACACTGTCTTTACTGTCCTGAATAAAACTTGAGAAGCCCAGACGATAATAATGATATATAGATGTATTATGAGAGTTAGGGAGAGGGCAAGGGAGAGCAGAAAGAACACAAATATACACACATTATTTATTCTGCATTAAATTGGAGGAAAAGGTAGACATTGTGATGATTCAGGCATTAAATGCCCTGTTGCTTCATATTATCTGACTTCCTCATAATACGCCATGCTCTGATTGGCTCTTGTCAGCGAGTTTAATGTCAATAGTAAATTGAAAGGCTTGTTAGCCTAGTTGGGACATGATTACGGGCAATGGCAGGCAGTCATGTAAAAAATACTATCTAATAGCCTAATCTAATCAAGAAGTCCTTTTACAGATGAATTAGAATGGGGCAGCCAATTATTTGAAACATTTGCGGTGCTTTCTGTCAGTGAAAAGGGATATAAGGAGGAAAGAGAGACATGAGGAAGAATGGGGGAACTGTTTAACATGCAGCCCATGAGCTGGATCACATCACAGGTCTTCTCACAGGAATGAGGTCAGAGGCTGACAAACGCAGATCAGCTAGTTAACGCTGATAAAATGGACCATCGTGATTGTCTGTCAGTGCTAACAGGAAACCGAGGGATAGGTAAATTACCAAAAAAAGGTAGTACAAATTCAAGTTCTGTCAAAAATGTGGAAAAATAATTTCTTCATTTTCTACTCCACAAAGAGAAAGTTCGGTGAGTGAGCGACTTCGGAGACATCACTGCAATAATAATGCTGCTGTCTGTCTGCGCCTGGATCTGAGAAAGAATGAAGCCCAGCAGGCCTCCCCAACTCACCCCTCCCCCATTCGTCCCCGGGGCCCAATCTGACTCGGCTTTGGGGACGCGCACCTGCACCCCGGCCCAGATTAAGAGCCGGGTCTAATTTGAAATCTGTTAGCTCTGCCCTTTCAGAGACCGATATCTGGCCATAAAGAGGCTCTTTTTCAGCCACTTACTGCTGAATTATTATGGGCCAGGCATTGCTCATGATGAGGCATGTGGCCACAAGAATCGGGCTGTGTGTGGAGCTCAATATTTCAGCTGTCTTATGGAGGTAAGGCCTCTTATGTACGTTTGACTGTGCCTACACATACAAAATCTACAGTTAAAGTCTAAACCCACTTAAATAAACATTTAATTATCGTCTCATGGATTGCATTAAAAATCCTAGTAGATCGAAAATGTGGCAAGGTTTAACTAGTATGCACTGTAAACAAAGGGGTGTGTGAAACCCATACACTCACAATGCATGTATTTCTCACGCCGAGACATTCTCGCTTGGTGACAGGTTGTGAAACTTCAGCGTGTCGCTTAGGGTTGGCGGTATGAGATGCCAGTGAGCACCACCCTGCTAATAAGTCACCACGAGGCGCAATTAGCAGAGCTGTCACTCGTACCCTGCCTGGCCTGCTAATACAGACCGGCACTGTGTGTGTGTGGCAGGGGAGTGGAGGCTCTGGTGTCTGTGGCAGCACCACAGTAATTAAAAAAATGAGACTGCAACATGGCCCGGCTGCCACCACAGAGCACTCGTGCCAAAACCCATCTCCTCGGAGAGAGCAAGCGGCGAATGTGTGCGTGTTTAAATAGACCCAAAAATAAGCCCACAGCAGTGTCTTTGCGCGACCTCATACAGCCCGGGCTTTTTTTAAAGGCAGTGGAGGTGTTAATTTATCATGAGCAGTAAAAGGTTAATGGATATGTTTAGAGATTCTCTCGGGCTTTAGCGCCCCACCAGCCTATGGGGCAACAGAAAGAAACCTTCTCTTAAAACACTGATCTTTATGTTTTTTTACAGGGATGGGGCACAGATCTGTTATATTTCGTAAAAAACTGGCCTGGCCTATAATAATATGCAAAAAACAACATACAAATTTTGTCTACAATATTGTGTTATACTATTTTTCTGTATTACATAATTATGTTTTACCTAAATAATTTTAATAAGGCAGTGACATAGAAACAATGAAATGACAATGAAAGTTAACTTAATGTAGTAGTATGTTTGTTTAACATACATTTTAATATTAAGATATTAAGATTATCATGCCAGAGGGAGTGCTTCACATGCTCTCCTGTGGAAGCAGATGTAAAATAATGATTGTGATGCATTATTATTAATATTATTTTATTTTAATATTATTATTAATTAACATTTGCAGGCTAGTGCAAAAACAGGCGATTTCATTTCCCCTCTTGTCTTTGACAGAACAGTCGTGATATGTTTTAACATGCAAGTAAAACAGGCATGTTGTTGCCACACTTCAATAACACGTTTCCTTATCTCCACTGATCATAAATCAGTTTGTTTCACGATTGCTATTTTATACGGTCTGTATCCCCATCTCTCATTGACTGGAGTGGAAGTACTGACACAATGATCCTGATTTAAAATACAAACATGTTTGACATGGTCAGAACAGACCCAATGTTTCTCAGAGCAGATTTAGTGGTGCAGGATTTGGCATGTAAACGCCTCGCATTACGAGATAATCTAGACCGAACATTCAGACCCAATCTTTTCCAAAATTCTTGGGAGGGAAAATTTTGGCAAAAGTCTGAACCCAGCTTTAGTTCAGTGGGGGCAGGGAGAGGAAACAAAGGCTAAAAACTGCCAAGGCTAAAAACTTAAACTGCAAAACACTAACCATACAGACACAGCTGGGTCAAGACATACACAAAAATTAAGAAGCTGACAACAGCTACAACTGGCATATAATTCCTCTTATCAGATCCAGTAGTGCGATCTGGATGCTATCGGTCCCAAATATTAATTCCAGCCTGCTAAATAGGGGGTGTTCCATGCAGAGACAGAGGTGTGGGAGAGAGTGGTTCTCTCCCCCGTTAACACCCCCCCCCCCCCACCGCAAACAGCGCCCTAATTGAAAGGCGAGAGTAGCCCAGACCTTGACAGGCGGGAGGTCAGTCTAATTGCTGCTGGCCATATTTAACATTAAGATAATCAGCCCATTAATTACCCTTTGCATCATTAAATCAGTCACATGCAAAATGAAATTTCGAGCTCTATTACTCACTTGAGAGACCACGAGGGTGGATTTTCATTTATCAGACACCAATCCTGGATGCACACACAGATGCCTGAGCTTCTGATGTCTGAGATGCATAAGCTCGCTGCATTTCAGCATTTAGCAAAAAACACTCTAATCATAAAGCCTTGCATGTCAAATGTACACTTGAATGCTTTTTCACCACGCGCAACATAGAGAGTACACATTAGATTAGGTTCTGTTTTTGGATTCACACTGTCACTGCATTCAATGTGCTTTTATCCAATTAGATTGGAGCCATTTGGTTACTAGCTAAATCAATTCAACGGCCCAATAAATGATGTGGAGACAGCAAATTACATGTAGCAGCACTGACACACTCAAACGCTGGGTGGATTATATGGCCTTTATAATTTGAGTCCAATTCTACACTATTCTCACCTATTTTAAATTTATTTATGGGGTTTTTATGTCTTTTATTAGACTAGAGTGGAGTTTCCCAACTGGAGCTTGCGAAAACCCCTAGGGGTTCGCGATGCAACTGCAGTTGGTTTATGACACAGTAACACAAATGCCAGGGCTGAAAACATTAATATATATCATACATGTTGGTGAATTCACAACATATAAAACCATGTCAATTATTTGTCAATTATATTATCAAAAACTTTTTAATGGTTAAATGGTAGCTGAGAAGTGAACTTTGACGCTCCTTGACTAGCTTATGAAAATGCAAATATTGTGCAGTATAATCATTTTTTTTGACTGTGCACTAGCAAACTGCTTACATTTCTATGTCAAATTTTTATGTACATTAATTTAATTCTCTTGACATTCCTCTATTATGTGGGGTAAGTTGTCTCTAAAAAGCAATTTTAAGAGTACAAAATGGCACAGCTTACCCCACTTCCCTCAATGTTTTTAGGTTGTGTTTGAAATAAGGTTGAGTTTAAACCCGTTTGCCCTTTCTCAACCATTTAAAAAAATAGAGCAATATGCGTGTTTTTCCTTCAGATGTACAGATTTGTTATATATCAAAATCAAATATATATATATCATATATATCAAATCAACTCAATGGCATTAAATAAATGGCCATTACAGTCAAACACATGAGGAAAATACATAAGTAAACTCTCCCAGGCTATTTCAGCTGGAGTATTGAGAGTAAGCAGAGGAATGACTAGAGGACTGTGTCCAGTGACTGAGGTTAACTGAGATAATATTGACCCTCTCTGTAATCTGCTCTTCCCACTCAGGGGGCCACATGCCTTCACATACATAAATAAACAGCTACATGAGGAACTATAATCGCATTAGCACATCGACGACGGGCGGCAGAAAATGGTGGATCCATATCGAAAAATTTTCAGAGAGGAGGGGAGTAATTAAAAGGTGCTTCAGGTGACTAATGAGGCCGGCGTGGAATGGGAAGTCGATATTTTGGCGGCCAGCAGTCAGCACTAATTTGTTATGATGGCTGGTGGGACTAAAGGCTCTCTGCCGATAATTACGCTGCTAAAGATGGAGGGGCAAGAAAAAGGAAGAATCTGATTTTAGGCTTTCACACAATCCTACACACAAATGCTATATAGCTGAGAGAGAAGGACAACACAACACACGACTGCTGGACTGCCAAGAAAATATTGCTGATGTCATAAACAAGCTATTGTGTTTTTATCAGCTCATAATGTACACTGCAGGCTCTATTACATTTGGTTAAAGTTATGATTTTGGGTGGGGCAGTCAAAAGTTTACAGGTACAACCAGGTTGTGTACTTATTGCTCCAAACGGCACAGTCGTTTCCAATGCTTCCCTAATCTGTCATTGGCTGGTAAATAAGATAGCCCCACAAAAACTCACACCATTGGTTGCACAAATGTTATAATCGGCCCAGTCATGCCCCTCAAACAAGCAGTTAAAATTTTGATTGATGCCATTAGTGGCATAGAAATGATACTTTTTATCTTTACAGAAAACGAAACTTTGTAATTATATACCTGCTGGCATCAGGGGCGGGCTTTAGGCGTCCTTGAGCATTGGCTTCCCACACACTATTGGCCAGCTCATTGCCAATGGCAGACATGACCTTGATGAGCTCCAGTGGCCACTCGTCCAGGTCCAAGGAGCGGACACGAGACACGTGAGTCCCCAGGTTACGATGAATGCCTGAACATTCTATACAGATTAGAGCCCCCAAGTTCAAACTGGCCCAATCAGGGTCTGTGAAAGACAGAAAAAAGAAAAGACAGTTCATAAACAGTTGTATTTTGACCTCTCATTTGTGTTACAAATTACATTTACCACCTGTTACCACCAATTGTGAAATAAAAAATGTTTTGTTTTCATATTTTGTGTTGAGGGTGAACTTTAGAGCAAACAAAATCAGTACAGTCTGTTTTGGCGTCGCCAGATGCACATTTTGTTTTTAAATCCTGATATATTTTTACCATTTGAGGCTTATATATTTTTACCATTTGAAAGGATAGAAGAGGTACTTCTGGACAATGGACCATTTAGTTGAACTGATACAATGACTAGTACGTAATATGCATTATATTCAAGTAGAGGAGTGCTTATGTTGGCAAAGAACTTACTCTGGGCTTCACAGTCCACACACCGTGTGTTTCCTCTCATATTCCTGACTGACTGTAGCGCAATGGCTTCTGATTGGCTGCTTAGACGAGACTGTGGGCACAATGTTTACGAAGTTTTAATGAACAACTTTTAAAAAAAAAGCGTATTTCAAAAGCATCACCAGACAACTGCTTTCATCAAACAAAGCAGTACACTGCTGCATATTATGATGATGAAATGAGATTCAAAGGCAAGGAAGAATGGTGAGGTAAATAAATAGAACAGAGGTAAAAGGTCCAGGGAAATGCAATTGGCCATGGCCTGAGGCATAAACACACAGAGCGGGTTGAGATTTAAGACTGTAGCTATGCAACACGCATGTGTAATACTAGAACTGAAGTAATTACAGTTTCTTATGTGTGTGTAGCATATAAAACACAGTTATAAAAGCCTGTTGTAGCCATATGAGGAGGAGGATTATCTTCTGCATTCAATATAACTGCAGCTTTGATAAAGATCTTTTGAAAATAACACTACAATGATCTCATCACAGAAATAGCATAATGCACATTATGATCTACTGCTTGACAGACTGATCATTTTACCTTCTGCTTGCTGCTCTCGCAGGACTGCAGGCTTGCCAAGATCTGGCTTTCAATGGCCTGTACCCACGCATCCCGCTCCTCGTAGGACGTTGCCTCAAAATTCCACATCTGTCCCGTCAGAGACACAATGATGAATTCAAAGTTGTCCTCTTGTTCTAGATCAGATGGGAGAAATTAATTACTAATCCACAGTTACAAAAGCAGTAAAATCTGTGAAACACTATTTTTACACTCATTTGATTATTGTGATGCACTATTGTGATGCATTGTGTGATAATATTTGTTTAAAGCTCATGAACATTTATTTGATCAATCTGATGCTTACAAGTGTCCATCTCACAAATTCCATAAACATTTAAAGGACATGGTCATTTTTGCCCCACCAAATAAAAAAACAATAGTTTCAAAATGTTTTAAACACTCCCTCCATCTGCCATTGGTCGGACAAACACATGGGCCTGCTCCAAAGTCACGCCATTGGTGGAGTTAATGTTGTTATGTTCAATCCAGTTTGGCTGTGCAATCAAACAGATTGTAATACCGCTTGGTGCTGCTAGTGGCACAGACATTTAGGGCTGCAATAACTAACTAATAAAATCAATTATTCATAATGAGAATAATCAATAATGAATTTGATTATCGATTAGTTGTGTCTGCCCACTGTAGAAAAAAAGCAGCCAGTCACATTGCTTTACAGTAATGAATAACTCATTTCTATAAACAAAATGCATATGGAAAATAGAGGACATGGTGAACTGCTGCGGGAAAGCAGTGTGATCTAAGTTATCCGAACCGTGAGAAAGCTGTATATTTAAAGTGCCTCAAACAAAACTGTGTCTTGCCCTGTGGTGCTTTTAAAGATGCGTGTGCTATTTATTGACACTGACATTTGCTTTCCTCAGCGCTCAATTCATTTTATGGTTATATCCATATCTGTAAATGTTGGTAAGTCAAGTAAATATTTATTTAGCATATTCTTACAACAAGCGAACTTCAGTTGTTATTCTGACAACAAGTGTACTGCAACTTCAATGAACGAGTGCTGGTGGGTCTGTGCGCGTCAAACAGACATAGCACACTAGTAGATAAGGGCAATGATAACAATCATTATTGGAATAACAATTTTTAAATAATGCATTAAATACATTGTTCATATACAATAATTTGTAGATTTTTAATTTGATTAATCGATTAATCAAAAAAATCAAAAGATTATTTGGTTATCAAAAAAACGAATCGCAAGTTGCAGCCCTACGCAAAATACACACCTTTAAATAACACAAAGACTAAGGAAGGTTTGATTATACTGTTCTGGGATAACAGTAACCATCCAGTATAAGGACAGATCATTGCCCCTGTCTAGCACCTGTTAGCTGCGGGACACACTCTGCAACCCCCGACCTATAGGCTTGCCCCTCGACCCTTGTCAGGATATGCCACTAATTACAGACCAGAGCAAACTAGCGTCCCAATTCTTCCAACCGTGCTGCTGGCCCTGTCCAAAACGCTCCCCAGGCAAAGTGACATATGGATCTACTATCCAGGGCCCTGGTTGGGTTAATGGGCCAATCACAAGACAATTAGGAAAATGTGTGTGTGAGAGAGAGAGAGTAAAAGTTTATCTCTGGGGCCCGAGTACAGAGAAATGGAAGAAAATTATTTAGCTGCATACAGGGTCAACATTTGGAAAGTGTTTGGAACAAAAGGCCATTGACTGGGTGATTAGAGGGGACAGCAATGGAAAGGGCACGCAGATGGCTTAGGGGGAACCTGCATTGATGAGGTGGTGTGTCACAATCAAAGAGATCCCCCCCAGAAATGTGATCTTAGGGAGCAGGAGATCAGACACTTTACACATTCTGTTTATAATTTCCTCTGGAGGGGGCAATTACATAATTAAGAAGTTATCAGGAAATTATTACCTCTCTCCACACACACACAAGCAGCATCCCTAAGGCAAAAATGCTATACAAAGAAAGAACCCATGGTCCCCATAGCAGCATCTGCAAGCCAATGAGAAACAGGACCTGGAAGCAACCAGAAAACTCTGCCATTCCAAAAGACACAATACAAATAGTATCGCATAGACACCACTATCCCCAGTAGTGACATACAAACCCCAGCCTCAGACAGCATGGCCACAGACCAAACACTGACCTGATCATTTCAAAATGGGACACACCAAAGAGCTTTGAAAACACAAAGACTCAATTTGAATACCTGGCTTTACACAGCTTTTAGGAGTTAGGGTACACAGGGACTTATTTGTCTGAGGGTAATCAAAGTTGTGTTTACAAGATGCAAGGCTGCTCCAATGAGCATGATTGTAAGAAAGAACTAATCACTGTACCTGCCAAAATTTGTGAGGCTCATGGCAACAATTATTTTCAAGATTTATAGGGTTTTGTTTGTGGCAGTTATAGTAGCATGACTGTACATCCTGTTTGTTTCCAGAGCTGTATCCAAGAGATATGTTTAATATATTAACTTTGGAGGCACACAATTATAATAATAAAACCAACACAAAGTTTACAGCTTTGTTGCACACGTCCTACATACAACTTTATTCACCCTGAATTAAAAAGGAAAAAGAATGAGAAGACCAAACTGTGATTGGTTATTTCACCCATCAGTCACATACTCTCTTCCTGTCAACTTTGCAGAGTGTCGGTTTAAAGCACATTCAAATCAATACCTTACCAGCTTGTACTGTATGTTCATAGAGTCAATGACAGTGTTATACTTCCCATAAATAAGCCTTTAAACACTATGTCAGGGAGTCGTCTGCCCAGGCTGTGCTCTATTCTATGATGGCTCTTCAAATCATCTCCCTGTGAGGCCATTTCACAAGTTTAATCAGTGGGAAATCTGTGCAGCCACACCATTTCCTCTCCCTGAGTCAATCACAGGCCTAATTGGACTCCTATCATACAAGTCATGTTAAAGGTCCCGGAGGGCCACAGGCCTCCCTGACCGCTGTAAGAGCCTTCTGTTCCAATCCCAGAATTCCTCACTGACTGCAGGACATGCTTGAGAGCCAGTGTGCTTAAAACTCTCTGGCCTCCAGCCTCAGAAAGAAGCATGAAATGGGAATGGTAGGAACGGGAAAAAGTGAGCTGATGCTTCTTGATCTATTTCCCGCTCTGGATTAAAGGGAGAAGCAGAAATCAGACTGTTTGCTTCTAGATTAATAACACCGTTAACTACATTTATCGCAAAGGTCAAATCTCATGTAAAAACTAAAATAAAAAACAAACAACAATTGGGTGGGGAGTCTGGTCTATTATTTATTCATGTTACGTCTTTTTTTTTGCAGTGTTTGATAGGTTTGGGGGCTGGTGAGATCACTGGAGCATTCCAGGCAAGATTGGACCCACCCTTCAAAGGCACCAGGCCCTCTGGGGTCAGCGGCAATGTTCTCACCCTAATTAAATTGCAGTGCTGCTGGGGAGAGGGCGGTATTTGACAATTATGAAAAGCAACAATGCAGAAAGACGAAATTCTGAGGCAAATATGAAGATCGGCTCCGCCTCCTCCCCTTAGCACACAATTAATAAAAAAACAATTGTGTAATACAATGACTGTGTTGACAGGGCATCAGGCAGCCACCCCTCCTCTCTATTTCCCCCTAAACTTCAAAATATGGGCAGCTATCACTCATTTGGCGTCTGGTGCTAATCTCCATTTTGCTCAGCCAACTAATAGGTAAATCATGATGTCTGTGCAGTTTAGAGCAGGACAAAGTATCCAATCATTTCCATTTACAAATACGTTTTCTTAAGATCCTGAAATATCCCTTACAGGTAGACACACACACTTTCCTGCAGCTACACAATTACACAGTTTTTTTATTTTTGCAGGTGATGTTTAAAAACATTGCAGCAGCAAGGAAATGTGTGAACTTTGACACAGGCAACCTTTACCGGCAAATACAAAACACAACACACAATCAACTCTCGGAGCAAGGATGCAGCATGCGGAAAAATGAGGCGGGCCAGGGTGGGTGTGTTACCTCTACCTGGCCCAGACACCAGTGCTTGGGGGTACAGTGAAAGAGTTGAATGGTTCGAAACACAAATTAACCGAGCGAAATGTCAAAGCACACAGTATTGCTTTGTGACACAGGTCATTAATTCTCATATTATCCCCTCCCCATTCAAGCATCCAGAAAGTGTGGGTAACTCCTGCAAGTATTATAGGAGTTGCCCGCATCCAGGGTACAAATGGGAACAAATAATTAAAGTGGGGGAGGGGGCGGGGCTGTAGGAAAGGGGGCGTATGAAGAGGAGGGGCTAAGTCATACAGTGACCTCCCACAAATGGCCCATTCCACCACAAGACATTTGATTTAACAATTGTGATACTGAATTGGCGCAAAACTCACATATAGAGACAATCACAGAACAGAATTGTGCAATTGTCAGATTGACACATGCTTTAGAAGTGCATTCGTTAGGTGAATTCCACCTTCAGGTACAGTAAATCCATGCGGAGGGCACGAAGGGTACTTCAGGGAAGATATAATCACAGGGTCTCATATGTGTGACACTGAGAGACAACTCTCTTTCACCTCACTATGCTTTCTGAAGCTAGTTACCTTCAGCGTTGCTGCTGTAAATGTTGCGCAGGGTACCGATGCGATTTAGTTTCCATGCCCTACGTTTGGCTGCATCCGACAGCAGGCACGCGGTTAGGCAGAGATGGCAAGAGAAAGAAAAAGACGAAAAACAAAACAAATGACAGGAGTGGAAATTGAAAAGACAAATGAATAAAAAGTGTCAGTAAAAAAGGATGAACTGCAGTCAGTGCTAATGGAGTCATTGGGTAAAAACACATCACATTGGTTAAGAAAGCCATAATAATCCACCACCTGAGTGGAAAAGTGCAAGAAAAACAGACCCTTTATCATGCAAAGGGTCTAAATTAAAATAAAGTTAATTTCATATAATACAAGGGTAAAACTGTTGCAGTATGCAAGACGCAGTTTAAATCTTTTTTGCGTTAACGCACTGCCATTATATTCAAAGTTTAATGTGCGTATCAACACAGGTCTGATCTTTTCTCTTTAAATAACTGCTCATTTTCCCAGCGCTGTTAGCAACTGACCTAAAACCACTTTAGCTCAATGCAGTCTTATTATTTTCCCTTAGGCCGAAGGGGACATTTTTTACACAACAGTAATTCAGGAAAAACAAACCCATATAGTTCCTTCTGTGCGTATAGCATCAGAGAGGCAAAACCTAGGCAAGGTGTGAATTAAAGCTAATGGGTGTCCAGAATCAAGCCATTTTCCACACAATAGACTCAGCATGAGTCGGAGTTCTTGAGAAAAATTGACTCGTTCTGATCGTTGTGTGTCATGCTTGATATTCAGCACAAACCATTTGTCACCTTTTAATAACCATCAATTCCGCCAATGTCTCTCTTAACATCTCTCTCAGGTGCTTAGAAAGGCACGTAAAACGGTTTTTGTTGATCACAGGGAGCTACTTTTAGCAAAGTGCCAGCAAAAAGGTGAATTGTCTTTTTTCCATACCATTAGGAAGCCATAAGACCCTCTACACTTTGTTCCTGTGCGTAATAGCGCAGAGCTGTTCACCTGCAGAATGTTTTAATTAACGTTGCAGACCCGTGCCAAACCGATTCCAGCTGAGGACACCCGTGAGGCCCTGCCTTTCTCTTTTTCTTTAAAATGTCTTTTAAAATCTCCTTTGTCTGATTCTTCCATCTCTTTGTGTGACAATCAAGGTATTCGTGAACCTCCCGCTATCCCTCAGCTGTGCAGAACCCACGTCGTCTGCCTAATCAGGTTTCAAGGTCTCCAGCTTTATCAAACATAGTAATTACTTAACAAGGGCCACTTAGGGCCCTACAGCTCAGCGGTAATTGGTAAACAGTGATCATCCGTGCAGTAAGCTTGTCATTTGAGTGGTGGGCTTTTGGCGGCATGCGAGAGAATGTGAGGAGTGTAAAAATGCATGGTATGCCTGACTGATCTTCACATGGGTATGGACGGGGGATGAAAGAGGAACGAGTGTGAAAAGGCATTGTCTTGAAAGGAAGAGAGAAGTATGTGAGCTGAAATTAGAACCCCTGCAACACGGTACCCAGCAGCTAAAAATACATTACTATGATGAGATTTGTGCACATTCAGGGATGCGTTACTATAACTGCCATCCTAAAACTGTTACAACCAACATTTAGAATTCAAGTTCTGTCAAAGACAACTGCAGAAAGTTTTGCAGAATTTAATTCATTCTTGGCTGTAGGTTTAAAACCGAGGAATGAAGGTACAGTACCTTAACCTCACATTTCATACTAGAGATGAAGAGAGTGTAGGTGAATCTTACAAAAACAAGTTCATACAAAAGTTCAAGAAAACTCAACTGTTATGTAGTTTACATTAACCTCTGTTTAGCAGCCTATTTATTATTTTAGGAACCATTACAATTTATTACATTGTAATACATTTATGTCAACTAACTTTCTCATGTATCTGAGGTTCTTTGCTTACCACAGTCTCAATGCATTCTCATTGCTGTAATATAAAAGGGAGTACAACAAATAATACAATTTATTATAAAAAATAAATAAATAAATAAATTATATATATATATATATATATATATGGCCTGGGCTACTTTTTAAGTCTTGTACAAATGATATGCAAAAATTAATAAATATATACCACCACCACGCTTTACACACAGGCATGCATGGCTGCGCAAACTGGAATCACAAATGTTGCTGTCTTTGAGTCAAGTGCGGTATTTTAAGGATAACTGCGGCCGTTATTGACACATGCACCAACGCGCTTATGTGGACGTGTCAAGTATAACACAGGCTTGACAGACAACACAACACAAAAGAGAAATAAATGCTTTACTGAATAACCTTTGTAGCTTTTATAAGAATTCAACCAATTTTTAAATTACTACTGAAACACAAAGTTATTTATAAGAGCACAAAATTCTTCATACATCTAGTAAACTAGAAGTTACTTTCATAATGGACCAGAAATGTTACTTTCAGAATGCACCAGATTGATGCATTTAACTTGCCCTCTCACAAACTCTTGTGGGAATAACTGAAGCCTATTTTTTGGTAAGTCTGAGGACCACTAAGAATGTATGAAAGTACATATGAATGTGTATTAGTTTTTGTAACAATAGTATGTTAGGTATGTACAGCGTAATGCCATAAACCTGTGTAATTGGTCTGGTGGGTTAGAAATATGGCCCCCCTCTTTCGATTCGTTTCGTGATCCGTGATATAAAACACTGAGCTCAGTACCTGACTGTGACTGTGTGTGTTATATAAAACACTATGAGGTGAGTACCTGGCTGCTGGAGCTCATGAATAACAGAGAGGCTGACAGCCTTATCCCTCAGCTGGCCTGTGGCGTGACAGCACTCGCCGGCCCCACGCACAAGTGCTTAATGGCTAAATTGGGAGACTGTTACTAATCGCTTATTGAATAATGAAAGTGACACAGCTGATAAAAGATTTCAATACTGTAGATTATTTATAATATTTCACTTAAGTGCCTGCCTGACGAATGGGGGCTGGTAAAGAGACCAGGGCAGCGTCTGAGAACGTTCAACCTTTTCAAAAAACGTGAATCAGGGCAAGACAAAGTGGCTCTCTGGGGTTAGAGGAAGAGGGAAATAAAGAGGGGGTGAAGGTACATTAACACAACCCCATTTCTCAAAGAAGAGCAAGAAGACAGCAATGGCGTATGATACAGAATGATCCTCCCCTTTAACATCTACAATCTCAAATGCATATTAATGTGTTTTAAACAGGTCAGATATTCTAGAAACGTAATGGTTAATATAATCACAATTATTTTGCTCAAAATTATTATCACAATTATTCCTATTATCACAAAAATTCCAAGAATTTTTTTAATTATATATTTGTATTAATCTTTTATTTTTTATATTACGTTAACAGATTCATTTCAGATTTATTATTAAATAAACAGAACGTAATAACCGTAATAAAAAAATGAAAACTGTTTCAAAATGCGAGCGGTTCAAGAACCTGTTTTTTCTATTAATAAAGTCATACAACCTGTGTATATCGCTAAATAAGTGTTTTTAACATTATTTGAGGTAGTTTAACTGACTTAGTTACACTACCTAGTTTAACAGTTATCTATTAAGCATCCAGATTCATCTATGGGATACATTTTAAGTAAGTAATAGTAAGTAAATTTTAAATCATAAGTAAAATTTGAAGCTGCAAAAATATTTGCAGAGGCAACATACCCAGAGATGCCATCACTTTTTGTTTGCTTACTTTTGTGGTTGTGTGAACTTGAGACTTAATGCTTAAGAAAGAGCTTAGGTTCCATCTCATCTATAGATGTTACTTATAATGAGAATGAACTGCAGTTTGTACCCTAACCAAGCTGATCATTTTGTTTGGGTGCCTGTTAGCTCACCAGTACCACCGATGATTCGGCTTAATTAATCAATTAAGGAAATTGTAAGTGCAGTTAAAACACAACAAATTGTGCAGCTCTGCTAGTCATCGCACACAATAGTTTTTACAATTTTTACAACAGATTCAATGGGAAGAACGTGGAATTGTGTATTTGTACCTGCTTGCTGCAGCCTAAAGATCATCAGTTCATTTCCCATCATTCCATTCTTCCATGACCACATGGTGGCACCACAGAGAAAACCAGATACTAATGCTTGCAGTATGTCATGACAGAGGTGGTGCATTAGAATGAAAATATGTGTGTTTACAGCAAAATGGCAACTGCTAGCGTTTTAGCTAAACACACTGGATTCTGATATACAAAGCATATAACTATGGATGTGTTCACATACACACACAAACACTCATACACTACTCCTCTCTCACTGACAATATATTGGCCCCCTTTGGAGAGAATCAATAAAGGTGATTGGGAACAATTTAAACAAGCACTGATCCTCCGACTCTCAGGAGGCCGCGGCCACCCACACAAGTCCAGTCTAATTAATCACACACTCTGTGAAGTGACACACACTCATCCATCATTCCCTCATGCTCACTGCCTCACACATACTCACAGATGACTTTACAGTACCTCAGCTGTATTCTCATTCTGGCAGAGTTATAAACCAATTACTATACAACAAAAAAATCTACAATAAGACATTTATACAAAACAATATCAATCAACTCCTTAATCATTTAGCCTTTTTGTCTGGAGTCAAGGTCAATTTTTTTAAATGTTTGGGTGTCAAAAATACACTTTTATTTAGGTATCCAACCCTTTTTTAAAAAATGAGAAAAGTTTGGTGGGAATCGTTCTGATAAATATAGATTTTTGTAAATACAGCTGCATGGGCTTTGTGCAAATCAGCATTAATATAACTACTAAAATGTAATACTATTAGAATGTAATATTACTACTACAATTTTAGTGGCACATACTGTATACACTACACACAATAGTATAATCTAGCCCATGTTGAGACACACAGGATGTTTAATGAGCTAGTTGTGTACTATGTGTTAACAACACACAATCCTTAAATAAACACAAACATGTAGCCATGTGTCAGAATCAGGGCTGCAGTGATGGGTGGATCCTGCTGGCGTTTGAGTGACAGACGGCACTTAACTCGTCTGTCTGTGTGAGTGTGGAATAATCACTCAGCAAATTTCTGTTGCTCCACCGAGGCCCGTCAGCTGCCTGATCCATACTGACGGCAGGAAACACATTACACATCTGCTGCTCAGAAACATCTGTTCCACTGCACCGTCACAGCAGACAGAATGTTGGCGTGCAAGAGACGGCAACAGTGTTTATACAGAATATGGTGTTTGTACAATGTACATGCTGGTATATTGTGTGAGGGCTTAATTACAATAAAATCTGAATACATTTGCCTTTAATGTCTTTGCCTTTCTGCACTAGAATAGAACTGTGCCAATATATTAATTTCTGTAATTGGAAACATACTATTTATTTTAAAAAGGTTTCTGAAATAGAAAATTGAAACCACATAATAAAGCATAATCGGTCGAGAGTAAATGGGAACTGTTTAAAAAAATCTAACATCTATAAAATGTTAAGAGAACAATAATTGTGGGCCAAGGAAAACTAATCTCATGACCCAAAAATATTAAGCTAAAATTAAATTTGTGTTACTTCATAGTTTTGAAGAGTTGACCACTATTCTAAAATGTGAAAAAAAAATAGTAATATAGAGTAAGTGACCCTAAACTTTTAAATGGTAGTACATACATACATAAGAACATATAGTACACTGGAATAAATGTACATTTACATAAATATTGCAAAAGTCACATTTTTAGCATGAAAAACAAATACAAGGTTTTAACACTTTCATTACAAAATATCATATTACAAAAAGCGTTTTATTTCACCACCCACGTCCAACGTCTTATTGTTCACATACTAAGAAGTTCACATATTGTATCCTCAGACACAGTGTTTGAAAAATATTTACCAGCAAATATATCTACTGCCTTCGATTAGTTTAAAATAATGTAAGTTGTGATCTTTTCTTTTTTAAGATAGTTTACCCTAAAAAAATGCATCATTTACTCACCTTCATGTTGTTTCAAATACAATACTTTTTCATACAATGAAGTGAATAGTGACTGTTGTACACACACACACACACACACACAAACACACACACAGAGCTTTGCACCTTACTGCAACCCATCATATAACATGCATTTTTAAAAACATCAGTAGCTTTGCAGGAACATGACCAAAGATAATAGTGAATGTGTATATTTTATTGTCGATATCACTGCATTCGGAGTGGAGAAAGAACATGTCTAAATGTGCAGATCCAGGAAAGATCTGACCCTGTGATTGGTTTGTGTGCGAGGGAGAAAGAACAACAGTCAGAGCAGCATGTTAACAGAGCAGCAGAATGAAGACAGGAAGTACCTTCTGCTGTGCCTAAGAAGCCATCCACCTTGAAGTTGCTGGTACTCTTCTTCCTTCTGTGTTTTTTGCGGTTGGCATGAGGTGATGGGGGCGGGTCCATCTTTGGACTGGTGGTGCTGGATATGCTAGGACTGGAGCAGACAGAATCTCCCAAACCAGTATCTGGAAAAACACAGAGAGAAGCTAAACATTCAGACAATTGGCATACAACATGAGCGGTAACAAGTAACAAGTGGAAAATTTATCATTAAAAGTTTCTCCAAAATATATTTAAATGGACTGGCAAGTGAAAATTGCAAGTAATTACATGATGCTCAAATTTCCAAATTACATTCAGTGATATTGTAATAAAACATATTGACATAAAATACATTGACTTCAAAAAGTCCTATATGAGACCCTTGCGTCGTTTAATTCTATTACACTTGTCCAGCTGTTCTTTATCATCTGTGTAAATGGCTTTTCACTCTAGTATTGGAATTTACATGATTTGGGGAAATGATATATGAGCGTTATTTTTTTAACACATAATTCCTTATTAAATTAAATCACACAAAATGAACTTAAATCATAAAAAAAAATCGAAATTCTCCCAGCAGGTGTGGCAAAAATTTGATTCCAATCCCTACATAAGCACACACATAGGATATTGTATGTCCACTCTGGTTTAAATGATGGAGCGCTAGCATTCTTGTTAAGCCTGTTCTGACTGGCGATTGGCTGGATAACTCAGGCTATCAGAAGGCTGCTTCACTTTTCATAAGCGGCAGTAACAGCCATGACTAGCGGCAGAATAAAATAACATTCAGCTCACATCAATATCAGGCCGAGTGAAAGCGCTGTTGTGGGGAGGGGTCGGGGGGATGTTCGGGCTGGCACTGAACACGCTTGCAGCACCGTGCATCACCAGACAGCCCCAAGGACGGCCGTAACTTATTTTACAATCATTTAGTCTCAGCTCAAGTGGAAAACGTGACAACTTATCTCTGCTGACAAGATGCCATCCCAAAATGAACAATTAACCACCTCGTTCTAGCAGCCCTTTTGTCTCCTACTCACACACATACACACACACACCTCAACATCACACACACCTCTCTCTCACATTCTCCATCCAGCTCAGTGTCATTTCTCTTCATGCTGATTTAGTTCATTTATTATCTGGTAAAATTGTAGCAGACACTTATAGAAGAGGGGCAGAGAAAAGGAGCAGAGAGGAGGAGAGATGAGAAGGAGAGGAGCACAGAAGAAAAGCAGAGGACAGGAGCAGAAAAGAGAAGCGGAACAAAGGAGCAGAACAGAGGAGAAGCAGAAAAGAAGTGGCACAGAGGAGCAGGAAATAAGCAGAAGAAATAAGCAGACAAGGAAATAAGTAGAGGAAATAAGCAGAGAGGAGGAGCAGAGGACAGGAGCTGAGGGAAAAATGGAACAGTGTGTTGTCTGTTTTCTTTTTTGGTAAACCTGGAGACAAATGAAAACAAACTGGATTTTGATATTTCCAAGTCAAACAAGTGCAGCATTCATGTCTATAGCACAAACCACATAAAATAAGTCGCACGCAAAAGTTTAATACTTGAAAAATCCCTAAACATAAGCAACAGAATTATAATAATGGAAATGTTAATCTTAGCAAGCCCCACTTGTTAAGCTAGCACACCACCAAAAGATCATCTTGCATCAGTAAAGTCTTCCAAATGTAACTAGTAATGTGCTTGAGTAATTACCTAGAGCACTAAATGATTATTAAAAACACTATTCATTAGGGTAAATGTTGCGGCCAATTTGGTGATTCAAATCCATTCTTATTTATATGGTTTCAATTTGATTCAAATTCAAAATCAATTTAGTATTGAAATTATGTGCTTTTATAATGAGAACAAAATGAGAAATGAAAAAAAGTTATTTGAGAAATGGAAAAAAACTTATTTAAAAAGAAAGCTATTTGTATCAAGTTTTAACTGATACACATTCCTACAGAACAAATCAAGTGCACAGCTCAACAAGTCGTGTGACGTGACATCAGGATGGCCAGACATTTCTCTTTGGACCAAAAGCATGCACACCCCTCCATTACCCAGAGTGCCCAAAGCACCCAAACACAGCAGCTGTAATCAAACAGACACACTCATGACTTCTATTGCTGTTTGTCTCTCATTATTAAGCAAGGGGGGAAGGGGAATCAGAAATAGCCATAAAGGAAACATTTATGTGTGTCTGCTCTTGGCAATGGATGCTTCAGGTAAAAGACAGGGATGTCACTCCTTTTCCAGTGTGGAGTGGGACAAAAAGACAAAGAGATATCAAATCACTGGAGGGGATCTAATCTCCTTTAAACGGACTTGGCTTTGTTTCCTCTGGAATAAAAGAGCTCGTTACAGAAAGTGTTTCTCAAAGGCAGCCATGTTCAGTCAAAACGGCCTGGCCTGATGTGATCCAACGCAGTCTGACAGCACACAGCCAAGTGTCAACTGCTGCATCTCCTAAACCACATCAACTTTAACCAGCTCTTACATTTACACTTTCAAAACAATCCGTACATCTACATTTCAGTCTGGGAACAAACTCACAGTCATGTTAACATGTTTATTCACAACTAGAGGGTTATGAGCATCTTTGTCATGAATCTTTGTATTCCTGTAGCTCAACGTCATGAGTTCAACACACAAATTGTGTGTGCATTGTATGATTGTATATATTATACAAAGTTACATTCCAGCTAATTAAAATTACTCACAAGCATCTGTTTTGACCTTTAACAAAATGTCTACTAAAGAATGTAAATCCCATAACTTTTTATTTACATGGCTGTGTTTGTAACAGAAGTCAGTATAATATTATGAAATTAGATAGTAATAGTTAAAATAACCTATAGTAGCTGCCATAGCTATAACAATCTATCAGCAAGAGAACAAACCAAAGTTGCATAATCAAGTATCTTTGTGCAGCTACTGGAGACATTTACGTGAGGAACTTCAGTTAATTACTTTACAACCACTTATCTCTCTCTATTTCTCTCTCCTCCCAGAAGAGACACAGGATCTCATTCCTGCTAGCTCCTGGGGCAAGAGGTGACAAGCAATCAGAGTCCAGCACCCCCGTCATCCAGCCATCAGATCTGATCCAGTCAGGCCGCAGACAGACACATCATTAGTCCGACAGAAAGGTTATTTATAAAAGAGCTTCCTGGGGGGGAGCACACAAGCACTCAAACGGCCTCACAGCACAACAGACCCCCGGAGTGCCACAGTGTCCGATCGGCTTTCTGAATATCGC
>JAZGTI010005197.1:1164-16354 GCA_036877585.1 Botia kubotai | reverse complement strand
TTTGGCATTGGCACGAGTGACCAAAGGTTTGGCTATAGCCGCCCGGCCATGTACATTGACCCTGTGGAGCTCCCGATGGACAGTGTTGGTGGAAACAGGAGAGTTGAGGTGCACTTTTTATTCTGCAGTGAGTTGGGTAGCTGTGGTTTTATGTTTTTTGGATACAATCCGGGTTAGCACCCGGACATCCCTTTCAGACAGCTTCCTCTTGCATCCACAGTTACTCCTGTTGGATGTGGTTCGTCCTTCTTTGCGGTATGCTGACATTACCCTGGATACCGTGGCTCTTGATACATCACAAAGACTTGCTGTCTTAGTCACAGATGTGCCAGCGAGACGTGCACCAACAATTTGTCCTCTTTTGAATTCTGATATGTCACCCATAATGTGGTGTGCATTGCAATATTTTAAGCAAAACTGTGCTATTACTCTGCTAATTAAACCTTCACACTCTGCTCTAACTGGTGGAATGTGCAATCAATAAAGATTGGCCACCAGGCTGGTCAAATTTAGCCACGAAACCACCAACACTAAATTGGCCAGTGTTTCCGTTTTATTGTCCAACCCCTGTATTACTTGTTATATAGTGATACAAAGAATGTTTATGTAAATGCTGAAATACATAATGGTACACATGGTAAATTACATTTATATATTACATTTAAAAGCTTAAATGAACCTGTGTTAGTATTTGACAAGATGGTGATTGTGTGGATAATTACCTTTCATCTGTTTGCAGCGACAGGTTTATTGCTGCATACTTTACGTTATTGGCATACAAGCCTCAATGTTTGCAAAAGAAAATGTAAAGCTGTCATGTTGAATTCTGGGTAAATGTTTCAACGACATATGAGGAGGACCAAGCTGTCTTTTTGCTAGTGAGTTTAGAGCAGTATTTTGATTTTCTGTCATTCTGTAATGATTATGAAAGATGTCACCAGTTTATTTCTGCTACATCAAGAATAGTCACAGTAACTCACCTCACTGTTCAAGGGGAAAAATGGACAATATAACACGTTTTTTTTCACCTTTTCTACATGTACAAACACCTAGGAAAGCAGGTTGAGGAGGTGACAATAAGATGCCTGATAGCAAATCTATTAGTCATTACTGATTAAACCCACTGCTTATCACTTAATCACATTGGTGATTTGGTGAAGCTTTGTAATTTGTTTGGTTTGATAATTAACATTACTGAGAAATGCTGGGTGTTGGGAATACTGAGAAATAAGGTGTTGGGGAGGCCACAGAGATGTAAACCAGCGGCCCTAATAGAAAGGATGTGAGGTTAGGCCAAGTATGGTGACCCATACTCGGAAAAACTCTGCATTTAACCCATCCAAGTGCGCACACACACAGTAGTGAACACACACACACCGCGAACACACACCCGGAACAGTGGGCAGCCATTGCTGCGGCGCCCGGGGAGCAGTTGGGGGTTCGGTGCCTTGCTCAAGGGTCTCACCTCACCTCAGTCGTGGTATTGAGGGTGGAGAGAGTGCTGGTAATTCACAATCTCCACCTACAATCCCTGCCGGACCTGAGACTCGAACCTCCAACCTTTAGGTTACAAGTCCGACTCTCTAACCATTAGGCCACGGCTGCCCCTAGAATCCACCAAAGCTGACTGAGGGGGAGCTTAATGGTTGTGGCTAAACCTGATGTTTTGTCCTGAGCTATCAGCATCCCAAGTTCTACAAAAATGTTTTGGAGTAAATGGATAGACGACAGAATTAGACAGACTGCAGCATATTGCTTCAGACAGTGTTGAAAATTTTGCATTTTGCTTTTGCAACCAAAGGTTAAACACATGGCAATGTTGAATTCATTTTGCCAGCGAACTGCAAATAAATGCCATGAATTTGAGCTGATAGGCATTACTTTGAATACTGACGTTGTCTACTTTTGCCAATCATGTGCCATGGGAGCCACAGATGGGACAGGAGTAGAAGGAGGAAAACGTAAAGTTTGAGTAGATGGAGGGTGACTGCGATGGTGAAAGTAGGTGGGGCGGCATCAGTAGTGATTGTGGTGATAGACTGAGCGGGGGGAGGGGGTCGGAGGACCGGCCAGGGGAGAAAATGAGGTGCGGCCCAGGCCAGCTAAGGGCCTGCTGCAGCGGTGAGGCACCCTTCTGCCATCTATCAGAAGGCAGAGAAGCATTTGAGCCTTTACAGTCAAACTGCATGACAGTTTGACTGTAAGCCCTCAGACTCCTCAATACTGTGACTGTACTTACAACAACTACAATCACACACATAAACTAAATCAACCTATCCACATAAACCTGGAATCTTGCCCACCTACAAACTCAAAACTGATACTCTTGTTCTGTGTGATTTTTGTTATAAAGTGTTGTGTAGTCTACATGAAATGCTCAGTTCTTATTCAGCTTTTAATTTAATCTGTTTAATATAAATATCTATAGATCAGTTCTGTGTTTTGTTAGTAGTAGTATTAGTAGTATTGTGTGCAGACAACAAAATACAATGACCTAAAATGTCATAGAGTGAGGAGTTGTGCTAGTTCTGCTCTAGCGCAATAGAGCTCTGTTCATACGCAAGAAAGTTACAAATTGCAGCTTTAATGTGTCAGAGGAGAACTGGCCCTCCCGAGCGAGCCTGGCTTCTCCCGGGGTTGTCTTCTCCATTTATACATCATTGGAGTTTTGGTTCCTTGCCACTGTCGACCAGTTGCCTTGCTTGCTGGGAGACTGCTGATGTCTAACTTAGCCTAGGGTTTTGTAAATTGTAAACTTCTATTATTTTTATTGTATATAGTTTATATACATATATATTTTACTTTTGTATGTTGTGTGTTGTTCATGGTACTATTGCAAATCCCTTATACCCCTGTCCCATAAGATGTTATCTTTTATATTCCATATTTATGTAAGCTGGAATGCATATCTTGCTTAATGATTATTGGGATAATTGGGATAATGATTATTACCATATTGGGCCACCAGTGCCGTTCTTAAAGAAGAGCAAGAGTATGTTGGCTGCCTGGGTGTCCAGAGGCCGGAGAAGAGTGCAAAGAGTCTTACCTTCTGGGCCTCCCAGCGGGGCAGGTTCATCTTTACGGGGATTCAGTCTTCTAGCATTTTGGATGTATTCGAGGTTCTTGTAATCAGTAATTACTGTAAAGGGGTGTTTGGCTCCATCCAACCAACCAGTTGGACCAGGGGAAGAGGGCTACTGGAGAGGTAAATGGATGGATTCGAACGAGGTTATAGGCGCTATGCAGATCTAACTTAGAAAAAACATGAGCACCACGCAGTTCCTCTATGGCTGCAGGGACCAGGGGAAGAGGCTAAGAAAATTTGATGGTTTGTGAGTTGAATCAATGATAATTAATATGCCTCCGTCCTTTTTCCCCACAAAAAAATCGGGAAGCTGCCAGAGAGGTAGATGGACGGATGAAGTGATGTTCCAAAGGCTTCTGGATGTGCTCATCCATGGCCTGACGTTACAGGATGGACAAGGAGTAAATCCTTCCTTTAGGTAGTTTAGCCCAAGGCAGCAGGTCGAAAGCACAGTCCCATGGCTGATGTGGTGGTAGACAGGTTGCCGCATTTTTGCGAATACACGATTTGCAAAAAAACAGGTCTGCAAGATTGGGGCTGTCTACTTGGGTAGAACATAGCTTTAGTTTATTAGGTGACATAGAAGGTTTGGAGACGTAATGCATACAGTTCTGGAAACAAAACTTCATCTGAGAATTTGACTAGTGGGCCTGTGAACTTCTGGGAAATGTATGGAGAGCCAGGGGCATCCCAGGATGATATCGACTGTGGACCCTCCAACAACAGAAATGAGAGCATCCAAACTTAAGTGTAATGACAGGAGATTGGAATCATATTTTCCTAGCGGTTTTCCCTGAATAGTTTCTATCTTGAGCACATAGTCATGGTCTCTTTGGGTTAGTTGCAGATGGGACAAGGCCCATTTTCTTGATGCCCCTTTCTTGATCTCCCAAGGTGGCCTTTTCGGTGACACTGTCGACGGCTTTGCCCAGCAGTTCTCGGCAGTCCAGCAGCAGATGGAGGCCATCCGGCACATCCTCCCGCGGCTTGGTTCCACCTCTGCGCCGCGGCCTGCCACCCTGTCTGCCCGTCGCCAAGGGCGTCCGCCTGCGGCTGCTACACCTGCTTGAGGACGAGCTGCAGCCCCGTCCCCATTGAGCCCGAAGGAAGTTGACGCCCGCTTCTCAGGCCTCTGACAAGCCGGTGGAGGGCCGGGTGGAGAATCCTTGGTTTTCCTTTGTTCCGCCATTTTCAATAAAATGGTGAAAATGGGTACCACTCCTAAAAATGGGTACCCCCATTTTCAATAAAAGAGCAGTTTCCTCGCCCTCAGGGCCAAACTGGATGCTCGTCCTTTGCCAAGGCGGGTGTGGGTGCGTTTGCAGGGCGCGTTGCCTCCTCATGCACCCCCTGCCTCCCGGTTGGGACTGGTTGCTCAGCCTCCTCTTCGGCTCGAGTCCAGCCCTGGCACTTCTTCGGGCACGTCTCTCACCCCCTGGTACCACTTGCACGGAGTCTGGGGGCCTGGCTAGTGCCCCCCAGCCCGTCTCGTTGGCTCCTGAGGACAATTGGACTCAGCTTTTCGAATTAGTTCGCAAGGCGCCCCCCCCAGGTTCAGCAGCATCCAGTCCACCTCTGTGGCGGCCAGCGATGCTGCGGTCCTGCGAGCGGAGATTGCAGTCCTCCTGGCGAAAGACGCAATAGAGTCTGTCCCTCCAGCCAAGATGAAGTCTGGGTTCTACAGCCCGTACTTCATCGTGCCCAAGAAAGGAGGTGGGCTGCAGCCAATCTTGGACCTGCGTGTCTTGAATCGGTCCCTGCACAAGCTACCCTTCAAGATGCTCATGCAGAGGTGCATTCTCTTATGCGTTCGCGCCAATGATTGGTTCGCAGGACGGGACGTGGAGACCCTGAGTGACCTGCGCCTGGGTGTGATGGATACTATCACTCGGGCAAGGGCTCCTTCCACCAGGTGTGTGTACGCCCTGAAGTGGAGCCTCTTCACTGACTGGTGTTCTTTCTGTAGAGATGACCCCTACACTTGCCCGATCGGCTCAGTGTTTTCCTTTTACCTTCCACCCTGAAGGTATATGTGGCGGCTATATCGGCCAATCACCTGGCAGTTGGGGGTAAGTATTTAGGGAAGCATGAGCTGGTCATCAGGTTCCTATGGGGCACCCGAAGACTGAACCCCCCACCCGCCCCGAGGCCGCCCCTCTTTTCCTCCTGGGATCTTTCCGTAGTCCTCTCTGGGCTGCAGGAAGCCCCTTTCGAGCTGCTGGAGTCAGTTGAGCCTAAGAGTCTGTCTCTCAAGACAGCACTCACCTCTATCAGAAGGGTGGGGGACCTGCAGGTATTGTCAGTCAGTGGTTTGTGCCTAGAGTTTGGGCCTGCCTACTCTCACGTGATCTTGAGACCCAGGCCTGGCTATGTGCCCAAGGTTCCCACCATGTCTTTCAGGGATCAGGTGGTGAACCTGCAAGCGCTGCCCACGGAGGAGGCAGACCCAGCCCTTTCCTTGCTTTGTCCCGTTGCGCCTTGCGCATTTACATGGACCGCACTCGGAGCTTCAGACGCTCTGATCAGGTCTTTGTCTGCTTGAGAAGGCGGCAGAAGGGGAAGGCGTACCATTCCCGAAGTGAGGGCTCACTCGACTAGGAGTGTTGCCTCCTCCTGGGCGTTGTGGAATGGCGCCTCTTTAGCAGACATTTGCAGAGCTTCTGGCGGGGCGACACCCAACACCTTTGCCAGGTCCTCTAACCTCAGGGTGGAGCTTGTATCCTCCCGTGTGTTGGGGCCGACTGGCTAATGGGCGGGAGGACAGGCTTGGTGTCTTCGCTTGCATTTCGCCTCCCCCCTAGGTTAGGGGGACTTAGGCAGTTGTATTCCTTTGCAGTGGTTTCTCCAGCCCCCCCTGGCGGGCAGGCTCAGCGGAGGTGCCTCACGCCAGGCCCTGCACTCATGTGTGTATGCCTCAGTCAGCCCTTGTGCTGGGCTAGGTACCCCATGTGTAGTGATTCCCCCTTGGTGATCCCACATGTGTATTCTCCACGGTACCGTTTCCCTATCGGTGAACCCGTGTCTTTCCCTTGGCGCCGTACGGCTGCCAGTCTCTGTGGGCAGTAAGTTGGTAGGACCTGCACAGAGACA
The DNA here is from genome assembly GCA_036877585.1 of Botia kubotai. Taxonomy (NCBI): domain Eukaryota; kingdom Metazoa; phylum Chordata; class Actinopteri; order Cypriniformes; family Botiidae; genus Botia; species Botia kubotai. The sequence goes on along the minus strand of JAZGTI010005197.1, from coordinate 10,179 downwards.
TTTTTCAGAGACACTGCCGGGTCAGTCTATACCTCATCTCCACACATTACCTCCTTTTAGCGGGGTGTGGTCTCTGCAATGCACCGAGGTGCCTTCACCTGGGGGGATAGGAACGATTGCCACGGCCCCTCCGTGTACCGGCTCCGCACCCGACTGGGCTGCGACGTGCTGCCTGCGCGGAGCGCTGGGAAGGTTATGGAGGCAGGGGAACTGTTTTACAGAGGCACACTTTGCCTGCCCATACTGACATTCCTAGCCCGTAACGTGGGTCGGCTTGCAGCGTTTTCCACAGGTACCCCATACGTCAGTCCGTTGACGTAACATCGAACGTGACTGACTGAAAGGGAACGTCCTGGTTCCATATGTAACCCACGTAACATATGTAAAGATGTTACGGCCCCCTGCCGCAAGCCTGATTCACCGCTGATTGACCGGGACACATCTCGGCTCCTGGATGAAAGAGAGCAGCGGCCAACTTTTTTACACCCGCTTCCGGAGAGGCGTGACCCGGCGCGCAGCTCTCTTGCCCAATGCTCATTGGCTTTTCCTCTCGGGCGAATGCTCATTGGCGCGTTTTTTTCTACTCGAAGGTGATAGGGCTCTCAAGCAAGACCCCATACGTCAGTCCATTGACGTAACGTCTTCATTCCCTCCATCAGGGAAAGGGGGTTACATATGTAACCAGGACGTTCCATAACAAAACTATCCCTATTTACTTAAATGTCTGAAGAGTAATACTAAGGTCTGTTATAAGTAATAGCCACAGGTGCCCTGGTCAATGAATTATCTATGCAGATTGCTCTAACATCCCTGTAAGAATATTAACTGTTTCATAGTATGTGGCTATTGCTTCACTAAAAGGAACTGCTTCACAATGTCTTGTTTAGTTAAGGGACAAGAGAGTTTGACTGGGCCATTCTAACACATGAATATTCTTTGATCCAAACCATTCCATTGTAGCTCTGGCTGTATGTTTAGGGTCATTGTCTTACTGGAAGGTGAATCTCCTTCCCAGTCTCAAGTCTTTTGCAGCCTCCAACAGGTTTTTTTCCAGGATTGCCCTGTATTTAGCTCCATCCATCTTCCCATTAACTCTGACCAGCTTCCCTGTCCCTGCTGAAGAAAAGCATCCCCACAGCATGATGCTGCTACCACCATGTTTCACAGTGGGTATGGTGTATTCAGGGTGATGAGCAGTGTTACTTTTTTGCCACACTTTTCAGGCCAAAAAGTTTAACTTTGGTCTCATCTGACCAGAGCACCTTCTTCCACATGTTTGCTGTGTCCCCTACATGGCTTGTGGCAAACAGAAAACAGGACTTATGTCTTTCTTTTAACAATGGCTTTCTTCTTGCTACTCTTCCATAAAGGCCAGATTTGTGGAGTACATGACTTATAGTTGTCATGTGGACAGATTTTTCCACGTGAGCTGTGGATTTCTGCAGCTCCTCCAGAGTGACCATGGGCCTCTTGGCTGCTTCTCTGACCAGTGCTCTCCTTGCTCAGTTTGTCAGTTTAGGTGGGCGGCCATGTCTTGGTAGGTTTGCAGTTGTGGCATACTTGTTCCATTTTTGATGATGGACTACAGTGCTCCTTGAGATGTTCAAAGCTTGCTATTTTTTAAATATTTTTTTATAACATAACCCTGTTTAAACTTCTCCACAACTTTATCCCTGACCTGTCTGGTGAGTTCCTTGGTCTTCATGATGCTGTTTGTTCACTGGTGTTGTCTAATAAACCACTGAGGCCTTACACACAGGTAAACTCTATTAACTAATTAGGTGACTTCTGAAGGCAATTGATTGCACTGGATTTTATTTAGGGCTGTCAGAGTGGCTGAATACAAATGCACACCACACTTTTCAGATTTTTATTTGCCTAAATTTTAAAAAATCGGTATATCATTTTCGTTCCACTTCACAATTATGTGCTACTTTGTATTAGTCTATCACATAAAAGTTTGTGGTTGTAAGGTGACAAAATGTGAAAAACTTGAAGGGGTATGAATACTTTTGCAAGGCACTGTATGTACAGAAAATATGTATATACCTCTTATAGATGTGAAATCAATAAATTGCAAATTCTTGAAACTATGCAGCTAAATGGTTTTATATATCTGCTTAATTATTGTAACTAACATAGAAAAGAGTGCCAGTCAAAGAAAAAACAAACTTATAAATATGAACATTTCTGTGGATTGTAGCATATATACACTAGACCTAATCTGTGTGTACGCACATTGTATAGACGAAGTCCCAGATCACACAAATCAGCCTTAAGATAACCAGACAAAATAGGTAAATGCATCAATGCCTCTGCACAAGCTAAGAGTTTATGCATATATGACAAGTATTGTACCTACAGAGGTTCTTTACCCCCCCTCTTATTTAGTAGCCACAACTGAAAGGGAGACTGACTGCATGCTGTTCGAAGACTGATGATTCCATGCGTCCTGGAACATTTTCAGGTGATGCTGGATATTGTGTATGTAACATCTATGCAGGGAAAATAGATGAATCTCTTTCTGAATCCAGTAGTCCCTCAGAGTCCAAACGTGTGAAAACCGTATAGAAAAGGTCCAGGACGTTCTCATACACATTTCTCCATAGTCGTTCGATGCTGTGAGGGAAGCAATCACAAAATAGAAATTAAAACCCTTGCATGAGCATCCCAAGGAAGCTATCTTTGCCCATACATTTGCTAAAATATGCATATAATTATGGTGTGCTGCCCAAAAGGCCAAATATTATTGTAAAATTCCAAACGTGATTATGTACACTTTTCCTGGTTATATGAGAGTTTTGGCAGACTCTGTGTCTGTCTGTGTGTGCTGTGTACTCTGCTTTGAAGATATCATTCATGTACAGCTGCTTTGAAACAATGAAAATTAGTAAAAAGTGCTATATAAATAAAGTTGAGTTGGTTCTCTCCTTGTTGGTGGACCATGTAATGTGCTACTTGGATGTTTTCTCCACCTTTGTCTGACCTGAACCAAATACATGGATGCATTTTCAGAAGCATTACAGACTCAAAGGCAGTCAAGACAACATTAAGAATTGTTCTAGTACCAGGGGTTTTAAAAATATGGCCTAGAGTCATAAACCCCCCAAAAATCCAAAGATAATTGGCCAGATTATTGCTATTGCAATAATTCTTGACTTATGTATACAATTTTACTAAATTGTGTGTTTTGCTAAACCTAAACTGACCGGATCAATTTGTGGTTTCCATCTATGTGCCAAAGACTGTTTGGTGCTGCAGCACTGTATTGGTGATGGTGTGATGTTCATATAGCCATCCTACGTGTAAGAGTTCCTTCCATATCTACACGTCTCATTGATTCCCTGACACAATGTCCTAAAATAAATATATTTTAGGATGTTGCAAATCTGGCACTAACTTGGGACATTTTTAAGCTCGTACTTAACATAGGGTTATTTAATGCAAATTATTTGTTTTTTTTTAAGGCTATAACAGTTTATTGTAAAGAAATTCAAATATCTTAAAATGCAAGCATACTACAAAACATATGCTGAATTCGGATGCCTCTAGAGTTCAAATGTCCCATCACCATTACGTTGCCAACATTTGGGTGAAGACAATGAATTTCTTAAACCAATGCATCCAATTCTTTATCCAATTCAGATTTACTAGTCAAAAAGAAAGAAAATAATGTACTACCATGCTTTAGAATAATAGAAAGCATGTGATCATATTTTGGCCCAGTGCCAAATATGTTTAGCGAGCTAAAGAGTTGTCTTACACAATTATTAACATTATTTATTTTACGCATTGAATTTCGTGCAAAATCATTAGCCTACTTACCGTAAACCAAGTTGCTCCATTTTTCTGTAAACAGTGCTGGCTGACACTCCAAACAAGTGAGACATTTCTTTAGCTGACAGGACGTCCTCTTCCATGTTGATCTCTCACAGAATCAACATGATGTTGTGTATTTTCCAGTTGAACATAGTGCTCAATTCTATCAATAATGCTGCACACGCCTAAGCCAACATTACTATAGGTTGGCAGCACTGATTTCAGCCAACATCTCCCTGATATTTTCTACTTTTATTAAAATTGTCATAGTCAACGATTTGATTGACAACTTCATCCACACAACAGATATTTTACTGTACTATGCTCAGCCATAGCTCGTAGGACAAAAAACAAGAAAAAGGCATCTAATGTAGAAAGACCAAAGAAATTGAGTTTGAAGGGTCATGCCGCCCACCGACAACCGTAACCCTGAAAATGAAATGTGGAGGGATAAAAATAAATGAATTATTAAATACATAAATAAATGAAGAAACGAATGCATAAATAAACAAACACATAATTAAAGAAACATATAGTCATGGCCAAAAATATCAGCACCCTTGCAATTTTGTAAGAAAATGCAACACTTTTCACAGAAAATTGTTGCAGTTGCAAATGTTTTGGTACTCACATTTATTTTTTGTTTGCATTGGAGCAACACAAAAAAAACAGAGAAGTAAAATCTGATACAATTCCACACAGAACCCCAAAAATGCACTGGATAAAATTATTGGCACCCTTAACTTAATATTTGGTAGCACCCCTTTTGGAAAAAAATAACTGAAATCATTCGCGTCCTGTAACCATGAATGAGTTTCTTACACGTTTCTACTGGAATTTTGGACCACTCTTCTTTTGCAAACTTCAGATTTGAAGGATGCCTTCTTCCATCTGCTGTTTTGAGATCTCTCCACAGGTGTTCTATGGGATTCAGATCTGGACTCTGATCTGGACAGATCTGAGTGGTTTTTGAAGTTTGTTCCGGGTCATTGTCCTGCTGACCTCTGGTGGAGATGCAGCTTTCTGACACTGGCCACTATGTTGCACCCCAAAATTTTTTGGTAATCATCATATTTCATGATACCGTTCACACAGTCAAGGCATTCAGTGCCAGAAGCAGCAAAGCAACCCCAAAACATCTTTGAACCTCCACCTGTTTGACTGTAGGGACTGTGTTCTTTTCTTTGAAGGCCTCATTTCTTTTTCTGTAAATAGTGCCATGATGTCCTTTAACCAAAAAGCTCTACTTTTGTCTCATTTGTCCACAGTACGTTCTCCCAGAAGGATTGCGAGCTGACACTGTTGTACCCTGTGTCTGCAGATCAACTTGAATATTTTGGGAAGTTAATCGGGTTTCTTTATCCACCATTCAAACAATCCTTTGTTGTAATTTTTCATTAATTTTGCTCTTCCGTCCACGTCCAGGGAGGTTAGCTACAGTGCCATGGGCTGTAAACCTCTTGATGATATTGCGCACAGTGGACACAAGAACATTAAGATCTCTGGAGATGGACTTGTAGTCTTGAGATTGTACATGTTTTCCCAAAATTTTTCTTTTTTCCATGCTCAGTGTGACAGGCAATACAAAGGTTGAGTCAACTTTTCTTAATTTTAACTGGTTGCAAGTGTGATTACTATATTGCCCACACCTGTTGCTTGCCACAGGTGTGTCTAAATACAAATTACAGTAGCATCACATGCTTGAAAAGCAATTATTTCTTGCAATTTTTTGACAAGGTGCCAACAATTTTGTCCAGTCTATTTTTGAGTTCTGTGTAAAATGTTAACTTTTCTTTTACATTTACATTTAGTCATTTAGCTGACGCTTTTATCCAAAGCGACTTACAAATGAGGACAAGGAAGCAACTTCGATATGTTATAGACAGGTCTCCGGTATTTCAACACAGTATAAGAAGTTTTTTTTTTTTTTAGAAGTAGAAGTCAAGGAAGTGAAGTCAAGTCAATTAGTCAAGGAAGTGAAGACGAAAAAAATGAGTTTTTAGTTGTTTCTTGAAAATGGCTAATGACTCAGCCATTCTGATGGAGATATAGAGTTCATTCCACCAACCGGGCAGAGTGAAAGAAAGAGTCTGGGAAAGTGATTTCTTCCCTCGTTGGGATGGAACCACAAGGCAACATTCGTTAGCTGAATGCAAATTTCTGGTGGGCACTTAAGTGCGAAGAAGTGAGAGCAGGTAGGGAGGTGCGGATCCAGTAGTCACCTTGAAGGCAAACATCAGAGCCTTAAAATCTGATGCTAGCAGCTATTGGCAGCCAGTGCAACTGAATGAACAGTGGGGTGATGTGTGCTTTTTTAGGCTCGTTGAAAACCACTCTAGCTGCTGCATTCTGAATCAACTGCAGGGGCTTGATAGAACAAGCTGGAAGCCCTGCGAGGAGAGCATTGCAGCAGTCCAGTTTGGAGAGAACCAGAGCTTGAACGAGGAGTTGTGATGTGTGATTCAATAGGAAGGGTCTGTCCTCCTGATGTTGTAGAGGGGGAATCTGCAGGAATGAGCGGTTTTGGAGATGTGGTCAGAGAAGCTCAGTTTATCGTCGATCGTTACTCCAAGGCATGTGATCATCTTGGATGGAGAGATGGTTGACCCATCAATCTGAAGTGAGAAGTTGTGAAAAAGAGATGGGTTGAGTGGAACCCTAAGCATTTCTGTTTTGGCAATGTTGAGTTGAAGGTGATGGTCCTTCAGGCAGGCTGAGATGCGAGGTGGTACCGTGGGATCATTAGGGTGGAAAGAGAATGAAACTCTTCAGAACAGGAACAATGGAACAAATTTTGTGTTGTTCCAGTGCAAACAAAAACAATACGCATGTGAATACCAAAACATTTGCCATTGGAACAATTTTCTGAGAGAAGTGTTGCATTTTCTGACAGAATTGCAAGGGTGCCAATATTTTTAGCCATTACTGAAAAGACATAATTTTATTTATATATTTATTTATGCATTTCCACATTTATTTGTGTTTATGTATTTAATTATTTAATTATGTATTTAACGAAGTATTTAGATATTTTAATTTTTTTTTAAATATTTAATTTTTAATTTTGAGTAATTTGTCCCTCCATATTCAAATACATAAATGTGAATATGAACGCAAGTAAAATAAAGTTAAATAAATAAATGAATAACGCAAGTTAATTGAATAAACACTTGTGTAAAATATACAATAATATGTAAATAAAAAAGCATAAATACTCATTTTGTTTTTATACATTTCTTTGTATATTTATTTTGTATTTATTTATTGTTTTACATTTCTTTTCAGATTTATTTTGGTATTTATTTATTCTAATTTTGGCTGATTTGGGATTCCATAATTTAAGGCCTTGTATGTAAGTAGCAATATCTTGTATATAATACGGAACTTGACAGGTAGTCTGTGAAGAGATAATAAAACCAGGGTAATATGATCATATTTCTTGGATCTGATAAGAACTCTAACTGCTCCATTTTGGACAAACTGTAGCTTTTTTATTGAGGATGCTGAACAACCACCAGTGCATTACAATAGTCTAGTCTGGAAGTCCAAATGCATAAACTAGCTTTTCTGCTTCATGAACGGATAATATGTTGTGTGTTGATTTTGGTGATGGCACAACCTTCTAGTTGAAAATTTTATTCTAGAAGCTTCTTTTTATGGATTTCTGGTTAAATAAGTACAATGTCTGTTTTATTTGAATTTCATGACTGCGCACACTGGTGCGCAGTCATGTTGGAGCAGGAAGGGGCCATCCCTAAGCTGTTCCCATAAAGTTAGGAGCATGGAATTGTCCAAAATCTCTTGGTATGCTGAAGCATGTAGAGTTCCTTTCACTGGAACTAAGGGGCAAAGCCCAGCTCCTGAAAAACAACCCCACATCATAACCCCCCCTCCTCCAAACTTCACAATTGGCACAATGCAGTCAGACAAGTACCGTTCTCCTGGCAACCGCCAAACCCAGACCCATCCATCAGATTGCCAGATGGAGAAGCGTGATTTGTCACTCCAGAGAATGCATCTCCACTGCTCTAGAGTCCAGTGGCGGCGTGCTTTACACCACTGCATTGCACTTGGTGATGTATGGCTTGGATGCAGCTGCTCGGCCATGGAAACCTATTCCATGAAGCTGTCTATGCACAGTTCTTGAGCTAATCTTAAGGCCACATGAACTTTGGAGGTCTGTAGTGATGGAAGTTGGCGACCTCTGCGCACTATGCGCCTCAGCATTCGCTGACCCCACTCATTTTACGTGGCCTACCACTTCTTGGCTGAGTTGCTGTCATTTCCAATCGCTTCCACTTTGTTATAATACCACTGACAGTTGACTGTGGAGTATTTAGTAGCGAGGAAATTTCATGACTGGACTTGTTGCACAGGTGGCATCCTATCACAGTACCACGCTGGAATTCACTGACCTCCTGAGAGCGGCCCATTCTTTCACAGATGTTTGTAGAAGCAGTCTGCATGCCTAGGTGCTCAATTTTACACACCTGTGGCCATGGAAGTGATTGGAACACCTGAATTCAATTATTTGGATGGGTGAGCAAATACTTTTGGCAATATAGTGTATTTCAAGGTATCATGGACAGGACAGAAGTCAATGTCACACAAGCTGACCACTGGGGTTCCTCAGGGATCAGTTCTTATTCTCCTTCTTTTCTCAACATGCACAGCTTTTCTTAGTTTAGTCATTAAAGTGCATGGCATCTTGCATCATTGCTATGTAGATGACACACAGCTTTACTTATTCCAGCCAGATGACCCCACCATCTCTGTTCGGATCTTGGCTTGCCTTTTAGACATCTCAGGCTGGATGAAGGAATGGTATCTTCATTCATTCTCAGCAAAACAGGTGAAAAACTTCAGATGAAACTCACTTTTCACATTTTAACACTCTCTGTCATGCAGGTATGTGCTGTTCAACATCAGAAAAATCAGACCTCTGTCAGAGTGAGCAACGCAGCTCCTAGTCCAAGCACTTGTAATATCAAGGCTGGACTACTTCAGTGCCATTGGCCTCCCAGCCAATGCAATCAAACCCATGTAAATAATCCAAAATACAGCAGCACATTTGCTCTTCAACCAACCAAAAAGAGCCCACATCACACCTCTCCTGATCTCACTCTACTGGCTACCCACAGCTGCCCACATTCAATTTAAATTTCTGACCCTGGCCTTTAGAACAGGTGGGGTGGG
>JAZGTI010005196.1:0-26024 GCA_036877585.1 Botia kubotai | reverse complement strand
CAGTCACATGATGTAAATGAAAACGAGGCTGACAGGTACAATCGTACAATTCATTCAATTGGCCTTGTTGATAAAACACAAGCAAAACTAATTTCTGTGTAAATCATTCTTATGTAAATGTCCCCATTCCAATCAATGCACCAATTTACATGATAATATGTATACATAATAATGGTTTCGCTAACGATTTACACAAAATTTATTCTTCTCATGTTTTATTAAATAAGGCCAATTTGGTTGCACGGTTCTAAGATCCTATATCATGTGTAATTTTTACCATGTTTTGTTCAAAACTTTTTATGTAAAGATGTATTTACTTTGATAAACTTACATTTATGTTTATGCATAATGCATTATGCATATACAATTTATAAGTAAGAGAACTGAATCTATGACACTGGCATTGCAGGTGCAATGCTGTACCAACTGAGCTACCAAAAACTGAACAATCAATCCAATGCAAATATATATATATAAATATATTCCATATTACAACAAAGCAATTATTGTAAAAACCTAGCAAACAGAGAACAGTCTCAAAATGTTGGCTAATGTTCTCTCAAAGTTATCTCAAAGTAATCAAAATGTTTTTGCAATAACGTTAATAGAAGCCTTTTTAATGTTGCATATTATAATAAAAAAAGGTATTCTTAAGAAGTTAATAGAATGTTTTTAAAAATTACAGAATTAAAAAATGTTTGAATAATGCCCTTATAACCAAGCAATAAAATTAATACAATGTCAAAAAAACTGGATGTGTTGAATGCTTAAAATAATATTTTAAAAATAAACAATAAATAAATATTTATAAATAAATAATTATAAATAATAAGATTTTGTTACTTTAAGACCATAATGGAAACTCCAGTTATTGGTTATAAGGGTCTTATTGATAATAAATTAGCAGAGTGTTTCTTTGACAAAATACAAACGCCGCACAATCACATGAACAAAGAGGATCTAAAACAAATGTTTTTTTGTCAGACATTGACGACTTCATTTCTGCTTGCTTATTCTATCTCCTCCTCTTCATCCATCTCCAACCCTTCATATCTTCCCATGGTGATCTCTATTTCATTGCTGCTGCTCTGTGCAGTATTTACCTTACGTAATACACAATCTGTGTGCTGCCTGTCTGTTGACCTCTCTTTTGCCTTTTCTTAGTCTAGTTCTCTCGTTTACAGTCTCAGCCTCCTCTGCCTTTTTCTCCTCCTCCCTCTGCCTGTTTATTTTTACACTGAAAAACCTGCATAAGATTACAAGACTTGTTTGCAGAGAATACATCTTAAAGGGACAGTACACCCAAAAATGAAAATCGTTTACTAAACTCATTTATTTAAATTATTGTCATCATGTACGTATGTTGTCCCAAACCTTTCCTTGTATAAAAAGCAAAAGGCAGCGTGTTAAGGGGCTGTCCGTCTCGGTCACCATTTACTTTAATTGTGTGGAGAAAAAGCAGTGTCAATATCTTTAAATTTCTCTTCATTTTTCATTAAAAAAAGAAAACAGAAAAACATGGAGAAGAATAAATGACAGCAGACTTTTAAGTTTTGGTTTTATACATATATATCCTACCTTCTCTCACAAGTAAAATGTGAAATTCGGCCAACAAGACAAAACCGCTTCTGTTCAAGATAAATTCTCTGAAAACATAATGTCTGAATATCTTGAATATCTACATTTGCCCTTTAAGGATGCTGGAGAAATGATTACAGGTACAAAACAAGAACATATATGGATTAGGAAGAATTTTGCATTGTATTCCAAAATGCCAGTGAGATAGACATTAACCTCTCAATAGAAATCTCCTCCCGAAAAGTCATCCTTTACAATCCCTTAATATAGAGCTATAGAGGTCATGAGCTCACTGGTTAAGGATTGTCTAGTGTCAATGTGGGCATATATGCGTGTCGACATGCAGTGGCATTTATATGTTTCTGTTTAGAAAAATCGCAATTCCTGCACTTATCACAGAAAGAGGTGAAGACCATCTCTGACATGACACAGCATCCAGTGTAGCAGAGCACTGCAGTGCTGAGCATGAGAGAGATAGGGAGAGAGAGAGGCTAAATATCAGAGAGAGAGAGAGAGAGAGAGAGAGATGAATACAGCATAAACGGCCACACCACCCAATGCTGTATTTTTGGAAATGCTATCCCAGCATGCATCAGTGTGGTGATACTGATCCCAGAATCTAGGTGTCCATTTCAACTCCACTGTGCAAAAAGGGGAGGGGGGTGTAATTCAAACTTAATGATCCAGATAATTTTCTCATTTTCTTACCCAAATCCACCATTCGGTGAGAGATAGACTGAAGTAAAATGGCAGAATTATAATTCAGAGAAAAGGGCAACATGACTGACATGATTGGCTCTTCTGAGAAAAGATGCTGTGGAGAGAGAACTGATTGGTCGAACTGAGGGTAGGAAGATATACGATTGGTTGTTTTGCCCTATAGCAGCAGAGCCTGTAGGCAAACAGACCAACAGCAACAATTACAGTGACGGATCTGAAAGAACTGGGTCGCTGTATGCCCACACTTTCCAACGGGATAAGATCAGCCAAAGCCTTTGAAAGCACACACATATACTACAAATGTAAGAGCAGTACATACACAAATCTCCAATCACTCCAGACATATATAAGCACAAGGCGTTCACACACATGCACTAGCCCTTGAACCAGACACAAACCCATCCAATCTCCCAGCTAACAATTGTAGGTATAAGAACATTTCCGTAACGTTTACATTAAGCAATAAAAATGTTCAAAATGTTATTGTAAACGTTCTAGGAACATTTAAAACATTCCGTTTTTTAGATGTTGTATTAACGTTACTGTTGGTTACAAACCGTTATTCAAACGTTTTAATTTCTGTAACATTTTTCACGTTTCACTGCCAATTTAAGAATAACGCTTTTGATATATACAATATATAACATTACAAAAAAATTTATATTAACGTTACGGTAAGAATGTGTTTAGATAACTTCAAGAGCACCTTTTTAGAGAACATTAGCTAAGGATGTTCTAAGGACGTTCCCTGTTAGCTGGGCTGATTGATATCCTCCATGCAAGCAGACTGATATGTGGTATTTGTCATTCTCAAACATGTAATCCTACAGACTCTTCACAGCTACACTTGGGCTCAAGCAGATGTTACGTCAGCACAGATGAGGCCCAGATGCCTAGCCTGCCTGTTATCCTGCTTTAACCGGATGTACATCTCAACTCTTTCGAATCAGAATGTCGACATATCTGCCAACACAAGACGCTCCAACAACTGTACTCAGATCAGTCATTTTCACAGCCATCTCGTCTCGCACTTGACAGAGGAGTGCAAAATGAAATAATAAAAAACGAGGCGTCCATACGTACCCCTGGCTGACAACTTCTTCGTGTTGATGATTTTGGCCGCATACTCTTGGCCGGATGATATTTTCACGCATCGCCTCACAACAGAAAACGCTCCCCTGAAGAAGAGGGATAAAAAGAGAAGAAACAGTGAGGAAAAAATGGGCATCAGGCCCTGATAGGAGCATATGGCACGGAGAGTGAAATATGTGCCATGATGGAGGCTCAGCCTGAGCGAGTCCAAGGTTACACAACTATGATTTTCCATGTGTGTGGGTGTTTGATGAGCGTGTGGGGTGTTTTAAAATTGCTTAGCATATTCACTGGCCGCACACACGCTAAACCCATCTCTGCGCTCATTGGAAGGGATGGGGTTAATTACACATCACCTTAAATGCCCCCTGGGGTGTGTTTGTTTCTCTCCTATACAGAATGATGCATTTTCTTCAAGCGTACAACAAAAAATGTAATAATAACGTTTTTGGTTCAATGACATTTGATTCAAACGGGGATCAGATGAAAGAGGGATCTCATTTTAATCGTGGGGAGCTTTAGGTTCCCAGTGTTATTATGCCAACGCTGACCGCGCAGATGGCGCAAAAACGTTCATATTTTGTACGAACTGTTATTCAAGAGATTGCACGAGCGACGGGGGCGAGTAGGATTTCAATGTGAGGTCACGGCTGGCTTAAAAACACACTCAATCCGGGTCATTTTGGATGCGATCGGAACGCATCGGCACGTACGAATGCTGAAATGTACTAGGGCATCTGCTGGACACCGCACGATCGTATGGATCGGAACCACCGATTTGGCCCCCTGCTGCTCACCCTCACCCCACAGCCCCCTCCCTCTCTTTCGCCAAACGCAACGCAAGGAATCCCCAACGCGATAATTAACAGCAAGGGGATGTGCGCGTGTTGTCGCATTGCCATGAGTATTTCTGTCTCCAGGGGAAAAATACCGAGATCCACCCCTCCCCCCAAAGACATGTTAAAATATGCCCCCCACTGTGCCCAAAATTTACAGCTGTTCGTATATGTGACGTGATGGTCTAAATGGCCGCGTCTCGAAGCGCAAAGCGGTGTCTAACCACACAGCATTTGTTTGGGCATCACCAAACGCGCCTGTGATGTGATGCTCAAAAATCATGTGTAGGCAGCTGACAAGGATTTGAGACTCCGCCGATGCAGCCAAGCGCTCATGGCAAGGTAATTATAAGCGTTGGCTGCAATTAAAGCGGAGCTGTCAAAGCGAAGACGCATTGCAATCGCACCATTACATTGTGCGTATAGCATGATACCAAGACATTGTTTGATAAACAATAACATTTCGCATGCAAGGCAACTGCTATGTGGCAAAGCATGCATCAACAAATGCACACGAGCGCAATCATTCTGCAGGAGAAAATGCAGCACTTACTTTCCCAGCTCCTCATAAAGCTGATATTCGTCCGTAAATCTGGTGCAAATGGTCAGAGCCATTGTCACGGGGAATCGGCAACGCGAGGAAGAGGATGATGCGGAGAAGCGCAGACAGTCTCCTCTCGTCCCTCCTTAACACCGAAAGGAGAGCACTTGAACTAGTTCTCTTAGACTCGGCTTCGGTTTCTGCTCTCTTGAGGTGAGACGCGCCGCTTAATGTCAGATGATCAGATATGGAAACCAAAGGGTCGATCACCAACGGGAGAAAAAAGCGCGTTCACATCCGACGGTTCCATGGACTCATCATTATGCGCGTTGACGTTGCCATCTCTCTTTTGGACGTGTTCACATACAGCACCTCGCCCCTTTCTCCCCTCCTTTTAATGCAATGCCCCGCCTTCTCAAAGATCATACACATGTAGTTTTAGTATTTGCTTTTTAATCATGACGGTAATATTAAGTTCTAATTGTTCCAGTGTAGCCTATAGTGTATGCATGCGTTTTTTGACTTTCTGTTAACTGTGACGTCATTAACATCGCTGACTATGCGTACTTATATACATGTAAAGAAATTGCAAAATGGTAGAGTTACAACATAAAAAAAATCCTATTAATATGTTAAACATGTAACCAAAAACCTGTAACCTGTCGACAACGTGCGCTTTAAACTTTTAACCTTTATCTTCAACATTAGATTAGAACATTGGAACATGCTTTTCGTACGCTTTCGTTATGAGTTCGTGTACGAACTCTCCAATCTCTTCTCAACCAAGGTAGGAAGAAGAAAATGGGAAGACGAAAATCAATACTGCAGGAAAAACTCCAGCAATTAAAAAAAGATATGTAGCTACAAAATACGTTTAGGCTGCTGTGAAATGTCAAATAGAACAATTCTTATGTTATTGTATGGGCATAAATTATGCTTAAAGGTTGCAGACTAACCAGGATCGATAACCTCAAATCGCATATGCTGGCAGAGCGCTGAAACGTTATGACGCACATTAACACGTATGCCCACGTGCGCTCCGCATTTTCTTTGCAGTACTGAATTTTCACCACACGAGTGCATCGTTGTAAAGGCCACAAAAACGTTCGACCAACTAACCAGATAAAAAAAACCGCGAGTGTTTTCATTTCGAGTCTGTACGAGTTAAGTAGGAGTTTGTTTTGTGTCCACTCTCAGACATTTTACTAGCAGCAGTGGTTCCAACCGTCATCAACCAGTTTTCCACAGCATAAACTTAGAACCAATTAGCCGTCTAAGGCAAGTATCTGCTTAGCTTTATCTCGACTTTCAAAGACACTTAGTGCAAACTTATCGTTATTCCTTAAAGTCACTGCATAGAGAGACATACGGAAGATATTGCAAAATATTTGGAGCCATAAGCAATTTTGTACGTTTTCACTTCATCTTTTTGCAATCTGGCAAAAAACACCCTGGGGATTGCGGTCATCATATGACACGCAACATTTGTCATTATTATTTCCTCACACACAAATATATGTGAACATATACGGTCATCAGCACAGGTACATGTAGATAGACAGTCATAGTAAAATCAACAGGGTATTAATATTTGGTTATTGTATTGAGTGACCATGTGTATTATGAGTATGAATGTATTCTTTGTGAAGCAGATGTCTGTCAGACAAACACCTAAACCACATTTCCTGCATTGCACCACCCACAGAACAGCTCTCACCCTCTTGCTTTGCACACACACCTACTTAAGTTTCAACACCTACAAGGTTTCAATCATTGAGCCTATAATATACGTTTTTCCTTGTTGATACCATTTACAGGCAACTTTGAAATGTGACTCATGCTGTTAATTTTCCTTGACATTTTGCATTTCCTCATGATATGGATTATTTGGATATGGGCCAAATATGCATGTGCTTTCCCTGTCTAGTAATATTTCTACAAAGTGCAGAGAAAATAAAATCCCCATTCGACAGTTTTCATCCATTCATATACCTGTATATATCTATATAGTATCTATTATCTCTCTATGGTCTTACATGTATCTAACATTCCATACAGTATACATAATATACATATATACAGTATATATGCGTATGTATATCTCAATATGTACATTATGGGCTATATGAACATATATGTGCAGGTGTGGATAACTGTTTATTACTGTCATAAAGTGCATAAGTTCACTTTATTGTAACTACAGGGAATTTCATGTTTTACATTCATTAGAAGTTGTTTCTACTATTTCCTGGCAGTTAGTTTTAGGTGTGTCAATTGTTCCTTCAAGTAACATTAATACTTCCTCATAATTAAATCATTAATAATTGCAATATTACATTACAGTATATGTAGAGACTATTTGATGTTATGCTGTATGTCTGAGAAAACGTTGTAATGAGTCTTTAAAGCTCACAGCTGACTAAGGCAAGTCTGAGCAAGCAAGGATTTCATCCTATATTTCTTTTAAATCATGCTGTCAGGAAGACTGGGGGATTTTTTGCAATATTCGCATTGTTATATTAAAACAACATTTAAGACCTCAGACCTGAATAAGAGATCTGTGGTCTGAGACTGAAATGTTTTGCAATACTGGGCAAACATCCTCAAGGGAGAGATATTTGTGGTTTGGCACCAACTTGCATTTTTTGCTTTTCTTTTTTTTACATATTCTTTTGTTTGTTGTAACTCATTAAACTAGGGCCTAATATTTAATGCTGTGCAGATCTGGTGAAGGTAGAGAATGTTTCAATGAAGCAATGTTGTAAACGTGAAGACACATCTAACAAATTGGACATTTTGACGTTTCTAGAACTTTTAAAATAATATTTGAACATTTCTGTTACCTAATTAAAAACATTAGGGAAGTTTAGGCAGCCTTTTCCCGTCAAACTGGACTGTTCTTGCCAAAACTGCATCCAAAATCACATACTTTCATACTACGTAGTATAAATAAAATAAAAGTAGTTGCTTCATGTCTGAAAAGTCAGTAAGCCTATGTAAACAGTACACAAGAAGTTGCCGGATGTCTACTGCTTCTGCCCAAATGTTTAAGAAGATTGTCGTCCAGGTTGAATGTAATAGTGATTTTCCTGTGCGTTCCTGTAGCTCAACTGGTAGAGTATTTCGTTAGCAGTGAAAAGGTTGTGGGTTCGATTTCTAAGGAACACATACTGATAAATTGTAAAGCTTGAATGTACCGTAAGTTGCTTTGGATAGACATGTCTGCCAAATCTGTGTACATTTTCATGCACAACAATCTTAAAAGTGTATTAAAGTTGTGCAATGGGTATGTTGTGTGTGTGGGTATGAGGAAAATGACCATATTAGTGTAAAATGACAGCCCAACACTGCACATTAAATGTGTCCCTTATTATACTAGTGTGTAGCACACTTTGCTACTAATTACCTGATGGGTAAAATAAAGTGTGTCAGACATCAAAAATGTATGTTGGGATGCTTCCGAAATCAGAAGTGGGCCACTGCAATACAAAAAACAAAGAAAAACTGTTGCCTGTTTTTTTTATCCTGCATTTTCAGTTTTATAACCTGTAAACCTCCAAAGTGTTAATGCCACTGTAAGTAATAATTGTGAATATACAGTTATAATATAACATGTTATGGCCAGCTGTGGTAATTAGAATAAAGTAAATGTGATGTGGTATGTTATACTTTTCCTGTTGCTGAAAAACTTCAGATATTATGCAATATGCAGACGTCACTATGGAGAACCTGTAAAATTCCTTAAGCTCATTCATTCAGTTGTCACTTTCTTACTCACATGAATGAATCAAGTGACATGGCCAGGTTCACAAACTCCAGTTTATGACATCAGTCCAAAGTTTCCCAGATTGGTATATTGCACAATTCCCTCTGACTCATATCCAGGGCTGAGCTTTAAAAGAGCTGCAACTTCCAAATCTTCAAATCACTTGCACATCCAGACACATCACCGATACAGCACGGATACAGCTGTCTGGCTGAGAGCAGCACTTGAGTTCTAGTTCTCCGGCACTTACGCGATCGAACAGATTTTGTGAACTTTTTGCATTTAGATCATCTAGTATCTGTATCGTAGATCCACTTTTGGTCTTTGTTCGTTTTTATTAGAGTAACAGGATGAACTGCAAAATCTTCGCCGCCTGTGTCGTCGTGTTCCTGGCATTTCTGGCCATTGGTGAAGGTAAGTGCATTGCAAAACCAAGCATTTGCTTTTGAGGCTAACAATTTTAGGTTGTAAGAAAATTTCCCTAACGTTTCCATTAAGTTGCACTCAAAACATGGCGTTTTTTTAGACATATTATTGCCATGATTGTTTGATTATAAGAACGTGATTCAAACTTTTTTAATTCTGTAAGGTTTTAAAACATAAGGCATAATTCAATATTAACGGATGTGCTTTTGCTTCTAGGAATGAGCCTCCGAGGTCTGGGTGTAGATCCACGCTGTCGATGCATAGAGACAGAGAGTCGGCGCATGGGGAAACTCATAGAGAGTGTAGAACTTTTCCCCCCAAGCTCCCACTGCAAAGACACAGAGATCATGTGAGTCCTCACTTTCTGTGTTTGGGGGTAACTTTAAAACTGTAACGCTTGTACACTGCCGTTAAAAACTAAGTGCCGTTACAATGTGCAAATTGAAATATCATTAATATATTTATTAGCAATAAATGATATTTCTTGCAATTTGATGCACAAAGAGAGATTACCAAGGAATATTAAGTTTTTGCTTCTTACTGTATTTCTAACACAGTGCCACCCTGAAGGGAACTAAGCAGGAGATTTGCCTGGACCCAACTGCTCCCTGGGTCAAGAAAGTCATAGAAAAGATCATTGCCAAGTGAGTATCAAGAAACCCTCATTACATGTGTGTGGGCTTAATATACCAATATATTATATCATACTTGAGTTACCATGTGTGCCTGTGAATTTAATAACATTTGGTCTTTTCTTGTCTGTTTTGTTGCAGCAAAGCTCCATGAATGTGTCCCACATCAATGTGTTTATTTCTGTGTTGAGCGGAAAGAGCAGAAAAATATCTTCAGTCAACATTTTACATTTACGCATTTGGCAGATGCGTTTATCCAAAGTGACTTACATTGCATTATACTATACATTGTTTCTGAGTATTTACAATCCCTGGGATCAAACCCATTGTTTTTGTTTATTTTTGTACAAAAACAGTTGTATTTATTAAGAATATTAAGTATTTATTTATTGAAAAATGAAGGTTATTTATTTTTGTTTTTACATCTTTTTGTATGTTTGTTTTTATACAATATATATTTGGCTACAGTTTGGTTGTCTGAATGACATTTCACCAGAAGTAAAGAAGAACTGAATAACTCTTACTTTATTTAGTTTCTACACTTCCTTTTGTTGGAGGTCTGGGAATGTATTTATATTGATAAATTGTATTTGTATTGATTGATTAACAGTTTATGTAATAAATTGTGTCAGATGAACTATTTATGTAGTTTTTCTCTTGGCTTGGACAAATTACTCTTAGGAACACTTGGTTGTTAGGGTCTTCAAATCTGAAAGGTGACTGCTAAAATCTGATAAACATGACTGCTAAAACCTGATAAACATGACTGCTGAAACCTGATAAACATGACTGCTGAAATCTGATAAACATGACTGCTGAAATCTGATAAACATGACTGCTGAAATCTGATAAACATGACTGCTAAAATCTGATAAACATGAGTGCTAAAATCTGATAAACATGACTGCTAAAACCTGATAAACGTGACTGCTGAAATCTGATAAACATGACTGCTGAAATCTGATGAATACGACTGCTGAAACCTGATAAATACTGTGAAAAGTACAGAATTGCACTTAACAGTCTTCTTTTATTCTATTAAAAGTACCTAGGCCAAAATGACTTAAAAGTACAAATGTGCACATAAAAGGACAGTTAAAAAGTGTACATAGCTTTGGGAATGAACTGACATTATTTAAAGCTAGCAGATCAGTGTACAATCACATATAAATATGAACATATTTGCTATGTACTATGAATGTTTTCAGATGTTATTAATGAAAGCTATCATAAAGCATTACATATTCAAATTTTGCTTAGTCATGGGTTAAACTCTCTTGGTAATAATGAGATGAATGTCAACATCCTTTTAAAGGTGAAAGTGTCTCTTATCTGTGCTTTTAGTGTCCCAGTATTGCCCTGCATGGTGTAGTATGTGGCACCCGGGGTTACAGTGATACATCTGGCAGAGTTGCTCTAAACAAGACTGCACTTGCTGCCACAGATCACGTCAGAACTCATGACCACATGAAGGGAAAACACCACACTGTTGCACCCTGAGTCACACCCCCATTATCTGCCATTGATCACACTGCACGTGGATGTTAGAGAATAACAAGCATGTCAATTCAATTCATGCCAAAACGTGTCGTTTGATTATCAGGGCAGCTTACAATAATCAAAGCAGGTGTATTCAAGTTCGGTATTTCACGTCAGTTTGTTATAGAAACACTCCACACTGATTTTATTTCTTTATTTCTATTTATTTCTATTTTTTACAGTCATTTAAAATAAAAATGATGTGGTTTCCATCAAGATTATTTTTATAATTATTGTTACATCAAACATTATTCTGTAAACTAAATAACTCAGTTGTGCTTGACTACAGAAAGCATATGTATACGGACTTAAAATGTACTACTAATGTAAAATACATTTGTGTGATCAAGCCAAACAGAACTTGGTTTTGTGTAACTTGTGTGACTGTCCACAAAAATTATATTTGGACAGGTGGGTTTGATTGGTAGGGCTAAACTATAGCAGTGTTGAGAGACATCATTAACATAAAAGTGTCATTTGTTTAAGATTACGCTGCACTTGATATTTCAAATCTAGAATAAAATCTACAAATAGCTGTGTTGGTAATTATGCTTCCTAGCATTCCATGCATTGTTCTAACAACGTCCAGTTAATGAGCATTCCAGGGAAACCAAACACGATTGGCTCTTTTAAGTCACTATACTGTGTGATGCGATGCCTCTGTCAAAAAGCTGATTGGCTCTGGTAACTGCAAGGTGGGACTACAGCTGCTAAACTGAATGTTACTATTTCTCCTATACATATATGTGCAAGTGGTCCATCCCTGCTGTAAGATATCTTTGTTAATCATCATAGCTGAATGAACAGGTAATAAAGGCCTCAATGATGATATTTGTCTTTTTATCAGATCACAGCCTGTTTCATCATATCATGTGGGAATAATCTGAATATCAGACGTGAATTTAAATCTTGTTTCACTCTTTGAGTGATTCACTGAAAGAGGAAAGAACTATGACAGGCTATTTCTCTTTCTCCATGTTGTTTTTTTGTCCTCCTTCCTCTTTTCCACTTTCTGCCAGCTGTTGCCAGTTTTTTCTGTTCTTTCTGCAGCCTTTATACAAAGGGGAACAGGACTCAAATAGGCTGGCCAGGGCCTGACAGAGAGAGAGAGAGAGAGAGAGAGACAATGGGTACAAGTTTGGGTATAGCACTGCAAAAAAAGAGCACTAAGGAGGCAGCACACACACACTGACACACTGCGTCAGTCTGACAGGATGTGGGCGGGAAGGCCCTCACCATGTAGAGCGGTGAGCAAATCCCATCTATGTACTCAACCTGCATGTGGGGTAAGCGTGTCGAGTTTTCACGATCCATCACATCCTGCCAGAAACCAAGAGATTTCACCTCAGATTGTAACTCATAACTGTACTAATATTATCTATAACACACCTTTTATGGTTACAATTTTACTTAATAATTTGCTTTCTTGGAAAATAAAAAACTGTATAACTCTTGTTTTCAAATGCAAAGTTTAAAAAGTTAAAAAGTTTTTTACTTTATATTTTTTTTAGCAGATACTTAAAAAGTAAACAACTACAAAAACTGAACTAAAAAAACTACAAAAAACCACAAACGCTTGACTTACAATTGGCTGCGTTTTGAATTCACACTTCTCTCTGTCTCCTTGCGCGAAGAACTCAGTTGTTACGAGTTCAGCAATCTGTTGAGGTGAAGAGCAACAGAAAGAAGACATTTTGTGTGTGTGTGCATACTGTATATCACTGTGTTTGTTTTATGTGTGCGCTTGTATGCACTTGTGGTTGTGGTGCATGCTTTAAGTTTGCATGCAGGCACACACAGAGTACAGTATGTGAATGTGTGTATGAAGGAGATGCTCACCCTCTTCTGAACAGGCCATGGTTTGGTTATTGCACAAATGTCACTCGCTGTCATTAGCATTGACCTATTTAGATCAAGAGCATCAGTTAATATGATGACAGGAAGTGGTCAGAAGCAAACAAGTGCGGTAAGTGTTTCCTGTTCCTGTTATACACTCCTGTACAACAAAATGTGTTGTATGCGAACTTGTATGCGTCAAGTTCTTGAATGTTTGTATATTCTCACCTCAGCAGCTCTCTATGGGCTTCATCCTTCCATGAACGGCTGCTGTTTTCAGCGAGTTCAAAGAACTTAGTTCTCTTCCTGAAGAGGCACATATAAAATTGACACTGTTATATATTATTAAATACACTTCATAAGCGTCATCCACACATTAAACAAACATCAATGTGGACATATTAAATTTGCTTACTCCATATAAACAGTGAGATCTGTTGCCAGGATGTTCTTCTCAATCATCTGCACACAGGCCCTGTATTCCTTTTGAGAGAGGGAGCTGAGAATCTGACTGCCCTGAGAGAGAGAGAGAGAGAGAGAGAGGCAGGTGCACATGAATTGATTTTCTCAATGGACAAATTGACAATGGATAAACAAATGGAAGTGTGGATGGATAGACAGAATAGGTAAATGAATGAATGAATAAATAGGTGAGAGGTGGATGAATAAATGGATGAATGGGATGTATTGATAGATGAGTAGGTGAATGAATAAATGAACAAATGAACAAATGTACGAACAAATGAGAGGTGGATGAATATATGGATGAATAGGGTGTATTGAGAGATGAGTAAGTGAATGAATGAAATAATAAATGAATGAATGAATGAATGAACAGACAGACAGATAGATCTTACTGGGTTGTTGAGAATAAGAAGGCACATGTCATAATGATGATGCTCCAGGGATGAATGACCATATAGATGAGCCAGTGGCTGGTTACTCCTGTGACACAAATAGAGACAGAGAGAGAGTGGAAGAGAACACAGCAACAGAATTTATGAGAACATGTACACATTAATTTACCAGCTTTGGTTCAATTAAACAGAGTAGAAGAGGTAGTGTTTTACCTTTGTATATAAGAGTTATTTACTCCTCTGTGGTCCAGATCATGACTCAGACTGGCGATCATGAGCGCAAGAACCTCCAGAGTGCTTAAATTATTCTAGATTAAAACCACAACAGATTAACCTGAGCTTGGAATGATAATGTCAGGGAAATGGAACGTCAGAGATTTAGCAGGCCAGAGATTAATGAATTACTCTTGAGCTTAAAGCATTTAGTACAGAATAAGCCTTGACCTTCTTAACAAGTGTGTGCACATCTAAAACAAAGCCTGACCTTTAGTTCATCTGTTGCCTGGAGTATGGCAAACATACACTGGGCGGTGCTTAACGCGTGACTCCAGTTATGATAGGCGACGTTCCTGTAACCCTTCCTTACACTCAACACCCATTGGCACAGACTCTGAAAACAGGAAAGAAAGGAAATTCTAGGTCTGTCGTTTACAAGTATTGCACAAAGCTTTATGGGCTTCAGTGATATTAAAGGGATAGTTCACCCGGAAATTACAATTATATCGTCATACACTCACCCTCATGTTATTCCAAGCCCATACAACATTCTTTCATCCGTGGAAGACAAAAGGAAACGTTTTTGTAACTAAAACTTTGAGTCTTTCTTCACTTTCATTGTATTGATAAAAGCATGTCAATATTGTTCAAAATCTCTCCCCTTGGGTTGACGGAGGAAGTAAAATCATATAGGTTTAAAACAACATGAGGGTGAGTAGATGACAGATTTTCGGTTTTGAGTGAAATATCCCTTTAAAAATGCAGAATGAAATCAGAAACCTTGTAGTCAATACTAAACTCCTGGAGCAGGTTGAGATCCAAGAACATACGCATGACAGCATGAGTCATGACTGTCTGTGGCATGTCAAAATCACTGAAATCAAACTCCTGTAGACGGAGAACATCTGCTGATGGGATAATGGCCTCCTGAAGGAGAGCAAAAAGGGAGGAAAATGGAATTTCTTGCTGCAGGGAAAAATGTGATTAAATCTTGTCAATGCTTAAATAAATATCCTGGTTTAAAATTACATTGACACAGACAGGTGATAAACCCAGTGAACGGGGAACATTCTCAGAACATTGCCTGAGGTTTTCTCTCCAAGTTATAAAAAAATGTTTTAGCATTTTTTAAACAAATTCAAAATAACATTTTTAACGTTTTTGTTACTTAGGGAAATGTTTTTTACAACCATTTTTAAATGGTTGGACGTGAATAATTCTAACCACGGGAAGTTGCAGGAAGTTCTCTCAAGTTTGCTCAAGAAAGATAAATGTTTTGATTTGTATTATTAATATTACTTTTGCATTATTAATGGGAAATAGCAACCAGTTACAGTTTATGTTAGGTTTGTGTTATTTTGTGTTGTACAAGTGTCACATTTACAGGTATGTATATAAATATTTCTTATCTTTATTGTTATAGTAGATCATTTTTATATAGTTCTAAATCATTTTACTGTATATTTCATTGTGTTGTCACGCTTCATAACATTACTCACTCTTGCATATATGAACCACCTGCAGTACTTAGGCCCGGGCTGGTTTAGACATGTATGTGTATTACGAAGGCAGGTGAAAGAAACTGTTTTCCCACGCTGTACAGTAAGTGTTTGATAGGAAACATATAATTTGGTTTATTTAATTGCTATATAGACTGAGAAATATGTGATTACATTTTAAAATTGAAGTTAAATTTAAGATGAAAGTTCTATTTTGTTATACCGAAAAATAAACTTTACATGTAGTTTTTTGCAAGAGCATTGCTGACCTCTAATGCTTGAAGCTCCTCTTCTGAAGCAGAGATTTGATAACATAAGACCTGTAGGGTCAAACAACAACAAATACAGAATAAAATAGGGCTATATTTGTTGCAAAGTCAACAATTATTTGTATTAGTCTGTGAATTTTATCATTTTGAGTGTAAATGAAAGATTGTTTACATCGCATTTGATTATTATGTCTTCATGACATGTACACTAGTTGTTTTGGGTGATTCAAGGGAAACGTGACGCAATTTCCTACCTCTTTAGTTACAGCTAGTTTGGCTCTGGTTTTATCTGCCTTATGGCACATGTTGAATTTCTCTAATCCCAAAGCGCAATACACAGCAAAATCCTCCAGGAGGCGCTCATCAGCCCGAGTGAAAACATCTGTCTCGGTTAGGGCCACCTTTGTTTTGTTAACCAACTGACACACACCTATTTGAGAAAACAAAAACATGTCTGTGTAAATTACTGGAATTATCATCACAACAATGTCATTATTAATCCTTCACGTCCCTGTGGAGATTATATAATAATAAATTATTTTAATATATAATTATATCATACAATATTATATAAGAGATATATACTGTTATATCATTATTAACGTCTGATATGACTAAATGCATATGACTAAATACTTCGATCCAATTGGACAAAAATACATCTATAGAATGTGGATATTTACCTATGATGTCATCACCTGGTTTGCTTATTATAGGCGTGCAGATCAAACTCCTTGTCTGAGGGACTTCAGAAATCTGGCCCTTACAGAACGAAACACGCACAGCATGTCACAAGGGAACATAGAGAATTCTGGTACTTTCTGATCATATGATATGTTTTCCCCTTAAAGCGGGAATATACGTTAAAAAACAAATAAAGGAAGAAAAACTAGGAAACTGTGTCATTTTCTAAATGAATGTACAGTATGGCCTTGCTTTATCAGCACATTAAAAAGATCTTAGCTAATTTAATGTAATAGGACTTCTCCTTTTACTGAAGTTATATGAGTAACAGAGTGACAATTTGTAAAAATATGACATGAACTTACAGGCCTGTTGACACACTGATCTGAGATCATTTCTGCAACATTCAGTGTCTCCAGTGAATTTTGTGCATGCTGGGCATACAAGCTCATGTCCTTTGTGTCACGCTCCCTAAACAGTAATTATATTATAATAATAGTATAGTATAGTAATTACAGAGTACTTGTCAGTTTTGTATTCATCATCAACATGATTCACTAACTGTTTACAACTTTATTTTTTCTTTATTAGGAAATACTGAAGAAACATATAATAACAAATAATAATAACCACAATTAAAAAACTTGTTAAGTCATTCAAATCAAACCTTGTGGAACACTGGACTAAGCAATTGGTTTCTTTATCTTCAGTGTGGACCACCTTTGTGTAAAACCCCTGAGAGACGACAAACAAGAAACAGAACTATTGGGATCACCTTTAGCTGTTGTTTTCAGTAGTTCAGTATCAAGCCATTTTACCAGAAATACAAAAACAGCATTTTATCCTAAACGGATTGTTCCCCCCAAAATGACCAACATTCATGTTATTCAAGTACACTGGTAACCAAACCACAGTGGCACACATTGACCTCCATTGTATGGACACAAAACCACTGAGACATGTTACAATATCTTCTTCTTGTTCCACGGAAGAGAAAACGTCATACAGGTTTGGAAAGACATGAGGGTGAGTTCATTTTGTGGTGAACTGTCCCTTTAGGTAAAATACTAAAGAATAAAACCAGCACTTTTGGCATGAAAAATAATTGTGGTTTTGTTTCAACACTGAATCTTTGTTCATCTTTATCTGTTACTCATTTTGTAGTACCTTGGTGCTGTCATCTGAGAGGAAAACAGCACAGTATTGTGCGTTTGTGACTGGCAGGATGACAGCAGCCATTTTGCTAAGCATGACATCCACAGAGGGGTAATCATGTGATACCAGCTTGGCCAACTCCAACAGAGCCTGTCAGTCAAATTCATAACAATAATAACCATGATGCAGTGAATATTAGATTAATCATAAAGTACTGTAAGGTCTTTGTTAAATTATTTCACTACCAAATATGTACCAATAGTGGTTCTGAGCTAACAGGAAACATTCTCAGAACATTGGCTAACATTCTCTAAAAGTTTTCCCAAGTTCTTTTGCACTAATGTTAGTAGAACATTTTTCAAATGGTATATATTATATCAAAAATACTATTCTTAAGTAGTTAGTGGTATGTTTTAAAAACGTTACAGATTAAAAAATGTTTGAATAATGTTCCTATAACCAAGCAATAATGTTAATACAACTGGAATATTTTGAATGTTTCTAAAACCTTCAAAATAACGTTTTTAATTAACGTTTTTTGTTTGTTACCAAATGTAAATGCTACGGAAACATTCTTTCAACCTAAATTGTTTGCTGGGGTATTACCATTGTGTTTTGGACATGGCAATACCATGCTTAGATCTTAGAGTAAGGATCTTAGAGAACCTTGTAAACACCATGGTGCATAAATATGGTATTGATTGTCTCTTGTATTATTGAGCCCCATTAGTATTTTGCCCCTACTGTAACTAGAAAAACATTAAAATATCTCTGGTGGTATCGCAGGTGATACCTGATTACGTTTGCCCTCTTGTTCTGAGCTCTCACACAGCTGACTGTTTTCCAGGACCAACCCCAACAATGTCATGTGTGATGTCAGCACCTAGAACCAAAATGATTGGTCATTCTCTTGACCTAAGTCACATGACATAATTAAAGGTATTATAGCTATATGACCTGTTGTTTGTATGTATGCTTGTATAAATCTGGCACACATTTTGTTAACACATGATTAACACTTACTTTCTCATCCTGCTCTGAGAAGCACTCTGCACATGTGCTTGTGTTCCTTTTGTTCACACACATGACCACACCCATAACCTGTCAGTCAAAACACAAAGCTCACCAATTAGTCCAAATATGCACTGAAGAGTTATTTTCTTAACCAGTATTCTTGACTTGTTTTCCAGCAATTTTTTTGTAGATTTATCCTGTTTTAACTGGTAAACAAAACACAAGAACCAGTTTTAAAACATGTATTTTGCAATGCAGTATTTATGCAATACTGGATTTACTGACTAGCCCGGCTATAGGTCATGAAAATTTAAGCCCCACCTCCTTTTTATGGTTTAGGATGGGCACACTCAGTATGCTCCTGGGTCTGTCCTCTCCTTTCTCCTCCATTTCACTCTGAAATCTTGAATCCTATAAAAACACAATTGAAACCCAAATGAATTAACAGTCAATCTTGTAAAATCCTACATCCTTTATCACTTTCACTTTTATATAGTATCACTTCTGTGCTAAATGTGCATTTAAGGTCAGGTGAGATTGGTGTAAAAGTCCAATGAGGGTCAGAGGAGAGTAAGTCAGGGACAGTTAGAGAGAGATAGGTTAAGGTCTTTCTCTCATTCGCTCTTGTATTATGATACCTGTCACAATGCCAGATCACGGGTTTAAATCTTAAAGCTGGAATTTTCCCCCTCCCACACATGTCCCAGAGCGCATAAACAATCTCACTTTTCATTACCTTATACACACACACACACACACACTCAAACACACACACACACAGTTTTTACCTCCTGCACTGAAAATACAATAATGGAACCTGATTTTAAACATTAACTTTTTCAAATCATTAAAAACATATTTTCATTCTTTTTACATTAATTAATTAACTAAAAAAAGTAGTATAATTGTTGGTATCACCGTAGGCAAAGTCTTTAAATTGTTAAGTCTAGACAAGCCCTTAATAGCTTGGCACACTATGGCCAACTGAAAGAGCCTCTGATTAACACTATTTAAAAGTTAGATCAGGGCAATTCTGAAATGACTGGATAATCTCTGTCATTCTCTGTATTTCTCTTTCATGGGAAAACCTGGACCATCAGTGACCCCAGCTGACAGTAAGACATCTGTAAATGCCCAGTTTTACTTGTTATGAAACAGGAAGACACCTTTCAGTGATACTTTACCTCACAGGCATCCCTGATGTTAAGTGGTCTTCCTGTGCTGACCACATATCCCATGATGCTCTTGTCCCATTCCTTGACAGACTCCATTTTTGATTGGAGGACAGGACCCAGACTCTTTACACCGGTCTTGTTCACCAATGTTAAGGAGAATGAGCAGTACTCAGCCTGAGTGATCTCACAAAGGTGTAGCAGAACCAAATCATATGCATCACTATTCTGCAGATGATCAGTAGCACCACCAGGAAGTCTCATTATAAAGTCACAGGACTCGCCTCTTCTACATTGGCCCGGTTTTAGAGGTCTTGGAGATCTTGGAGAGCTCAGAGACCAGGGTGGACACTGTGACCTGAACTGTGGTGATCGTGAACAATGACCTCCATCCTGGTCTAAAATCACAGAATCATCAAACTGACAGATGGAAAGACAAGAGTGAGGTCTTTCCAGTTTGGCAGGGTGCACTAGTCTCCGTGATGGTCCACACAGAGGGTGGGACACCCTACGTCTGCCAAGAAAAGTTCTTGAGTCTTTTTTGAGGGTCTGGGCAGCTTGGGCTCTTTCTAAACAGTTATTCATCCAATGCCTACGAGAAGAAGGGATAAAATACCAGTCGAAAGGTATTTAAAGATATGGCTAGTCATTAGTACAGCATGTCAAAATCAACGTATCTTTAATTTTGTAGTAATCTTATTCAGACATTAATAATATTTTCTCTTTATACTAAAACTTTCAATTGCTGCCATATGCTGTGATTTCTCCAGTGTCACAATATTTACTAATTATAAGTCAAACAGTTAAGCAATGTTTCTTCTTGATATCTTCAATATCAAGCCTGCCCCTCTACTTGTAAGTACAAAAATTGCTACATAAAGGGGGTGGAGGTTATATTAGGGGCATATAGAGACAATTTAGGCATTACCTATTTACATCATCATAATTTTGTCACACTCTCTCAGTCGGAACATATGACCTCTGACCTCTCACCTTGAGGATCTGCTAAAGTAAGATCTGGCAGAATCTGAATGATCGTCCAGCCACGCTTTCACTCTCTCGCTCTCCATTCCCATCCTGAATCCCAGTTTCTGGCTTTTGGCTCCTGGGCCCCAGAGCGGCGAGAAGACCCATCCAGCGCTGGTGACCACACGCTTTTCCTTCTCACCCTCCCTTCTCTCCGCACGCGCTCCCTTCTCGCCACTCTTCCCATTTTTCCACAGTCTGGATCGGGATCCTTGAGACCCCCTGCGGGGTGACGTGTCTCCATATCTGCCCTCAGCAGGCAACGGCGGAAGGGACTCCGTATGCAAGCATGGCATGTTTTGTCTCTCACGGTGACCGACGCGAGGCAGCTATTCCAAATCGCTGGACCTTCCCGGAGAAGCGAACGACACACTGACGCAGGATCTGCGTTCGGGCTTTTGCATCCCAGTTCTCTGAGCTGTGCAGGCTAATCTGTTACATAAAATTAATCCCCGCGATAACGCCGACATTTGTAAAGAGGTGTTCTGTTCATTCAGGGAACTGGATTAGTGTCCCAGCAGCTATTAATGACAGCCGTCCTGTCTTTAACCCACTGCACCTGCCAGAAAGAGATATTAGGAAATGTCAAGTGTGCGTAAATAGACAAACCTAACGAGACCCAAACCGAGATAACAAAATGATTAATGACTGGAACGGCACAAAGATGCATGAATGCTGAACATGGCGTTGGAGAAAGTGCCTTTTTTACAGAGATTTCAAATGTCTTATTTTAAAGAATTGAAATGAGTTTTTGTTCTTTCAATAGACCAGCACAGCAAATGAGATGTTGTAATATGCGGCATTATAAGACAATTTAATGTATAACAATAAAGTCACAAGGTAATGATGTTATGGTGTTCATATGATATTTTCCATGATCAATTCATAATGACATAATTAAAATGAAAGTCTTTCTGAAAATCTCATCAGATGGGATTTCTAAGAAAGCAGTGACTGTAGCAAAAAGAGGAAACAGTCCTATATATAAAAAGTTTTCATCAATCCTTCCTGTTTTTAGACTACCTAATCATACAAACAACAAATGCATTGTTATGATATGGCCAATTTAGATTTTTCTAAACAAAGATTTTACAATATTAGCCCCCCCTCAAMCCCCCCTGTAACTACTCATTATTTTAATGAAATCTTCAAAGCTTCAGCATGATAAGAAATGCTGTAATTCTTTATTTGGTCATGCGAAAACCACCTTGTTTAAATTGACATTTAAAATTTAATGGACCGTAGCGCCCTCTGTCGGTATATAATATAACATATAATATAATGTCATATAATATAACGTGGCGCTGCAAAACCCATCTCACCAACGAACATTAATTGTGAATTTAAAGGCAGGGTACGCGATCTTTAATCCAGAAACATTTTGGTTATGCTGGTTGCCAATCTCTTAACATCCTGATAACAATCACTAAGTTAAACGTTGTAAAAATGTGTATATATTTATATATCTTTCGTGGAAGGAGCGTAATGATAGGATTGCAATGTAATGATAGGATGTCTTACTTGTCTGTCAAGAAGAGCGCTCTGATTGGAGGGCGGGACCTTCCCATCGTAAACCCCTTGAAATTGGCTACCCTTCCTACAAGATAATGATTCTTTTGTGAAATTCTTGATTGGATTTTACATATGATTGGTCAGAAGATATGTGCAAGTGTAAAGAGAGCACAAACTAACTGCACTTTCAGTTTTAACACTTAATATTTATGCGTTTTGCGACCCGAAAACGATTCTTGATTATGATTGGTTGAGCTTTGTTCGAAGCCGTTGCAAAATTTCTCTAGAATACCCTTGTGACGTCATTACATCAGTACAGCTGCGTTGCTCGGCGGAAGAATATGTTTAATACATATCATTACATTTTTGTTGCTGTACGTTTACTTTAGAAACGTTGACAGCAGTACGGAATAACCGTTTTAAAAAAGAAATAAACCCTGTAGGAGTTTTTTATAATGTACCTGTATTTCACCTGTTGATCGTAAACTGACGTCTGTGATGGGGTGACTTCTGCTGTAGACAAACACGCGAATCAATTGACCTGAATGAAAGGTAAATCATACAGAGGTTTTAAAGTCTTATTAATCCAATAGTCTGTGACAGAATTACCTGTTGATGTACTGTAAAAACATCTGTGGTTATTCTGTAAAACGTGGCCTTTTCCAGTTACAGGTGTCACCGTATCAAACTGTCAGGGTGATTTGAATTCATTTATGTGGTAATTTATTCATTCTTATTCATTTTGGTGGTAACCTTTGCCTCTTTATCGCCTTCTTTTTAACATTTTAAACGTTTTAAAACATGATGACAAGTTTAAAATCTAAAAACTGCCGAAAGAACAAGCTATAAACGCTACACCATCTACACTACCCCGACATGTGATACAGTAGGCGGGTCTTCTTTCTGTTTACAGATAGACCCGCAAAATCCGACCCGACACCTGAAATTAAACATCATTATTTTTATATATCATTATTATAAACTTACTGTTGTGAACTGGGGTAAGGTGATTGTGTTGGACACTGATCTGCCATGTACATGCTTAATAACTGATTTTGTTCATTCTTTTATTAACCAAATAAAAGTTACTAATTGCCGAAATTGAATGACCGTGTTTCTTGTAAGTCAACTGTTTTGACCTGATACAATTTACCTGCTGTGGTGTCAGATGACGTTAACAATTATGTAACATGATGATGTGGGATTGCTTTCCTTTGACCTCTAATTGTTTTATGTTGTTTATGTTGTTATTTTAGTTTTACTGTATTCCCACGGAAAAATAGCAAAATTATCCAGACAATTTCAATCACGTGATATGATCACGTTCGTGACCTTACAAATACTCTTAGGTGTATTAATATCCACAAACACTAGAGGGAGCAACTCAACAACCTCTTCTCTACATCTTCTCAATTTACTCCACCCTCTCTCATTTTATTCAGTCAAATCTCTCCTGGCATCTCTTACCTCTAACATTTATTTCTGTTCTTCTATTATTTGCTTGCTTTTGTCAGTATTTCCTTCTCCTATCCTTCTCATCTTTGAGGTTCTACACTGTAAGCTGCCATCACACCGCCCATTTTCCATCAGTCGACGCATGGACGCACTCGCATCTCGGTTCTCGCTTCCTTGAATTGCTCTGCATTCCATATTCCTCTCCCTCCATCTCTCTGATTTCCTCATCTACTCTCCTGGCTCATTCTTCTTGTCACCTGCAGTGGGAGGGGCAACCAGAGGTAGCCAAGCTGTGATTGGCTGAGCAGGAAGGAGGCGTCTATGACATGGTGATGCTGTGCAGATGCTCGGCAGCAGCGGTAGTCGAGAAAGACAGGCTAGCGGCATCCTCTCTCTCTCTCCCTCCTACTCTCTCCCTCCCCCCTCTATTTCATCTCTCTCTTTTTCTCTCTCCTTCCCCTCACACACAAGCACGCATACACACGCGTGCTCCGTCACACTGCAGCAGAAGGGAGAGGACACACTGTGAGCTGGAATCAGGCCTCTCCATCATCTCTCTTGTGGAAGACAACCTGTCTCTCTCCTCCGCTACCCTCTGCTCTAATTCAAGGACCACCGCACCCAGAGAGCATCTGCCGTGTGGACGTTCGGAACGGAGTTACTGCAGCACGACGGATCGTTCATACACACCTACACACGATAGGCCTTCCTCCTTTTTTTCCTCTGCATTTCTTGTTGCCAGGCAGTGTTGGCTGAGCATCAGGCTGTGAGAACGCGTGCAGGAGCGCGTGTCCACGCATGTGCGCGTATACAACACGCTCCTTTTCTGCAGCTGACTGAGCACACGCTTGAACGCGGGAGATCGTGGTTTTACCTGCCAGCTGCCATTTATTCCTCCCTTTCCCCTGCCTTCCTCGGCATCCTCATCACTTGCAGCTTCTCATTCTTCCGACAAAGGCGGACTGTATCCCAGGATGCCGTGCGGCAGGCCACTCTGCTAGGCCGCAGCAGCATGGGCAAAGCACCGGGGGGGTGGGACAGCACGGATTGGACGGCTCAGCTCCAGACGGGCGCGCTTACGCACTCCGCCGCTTCAGATGGGTGAGGACGGCGAGAGCACCAAAATCAATCACAGCTTCCTCCGAGACTATGTCACAGAAGGTATATGCAAACACTCACAGACACACGGCAGTGATGCCGGTCACACAGAAGCAAGGATCTGCCACACACACACACACACACACACACAAGTGTAATTTGATCCTGTTCACCTCTCTGAAGGCCTGATTATAACCTTGGTCTCAGCAGATGAGCAGTAAAGTCTAGTCAAATCAGCTGACTCATCAGACTATGATCACCTGGTCCCAGCACACACCTGTTATTGGGTTACAGCATGCGTTAGTGAGGGTTTATCAATTAAACAAATAATATTGGTAATATGGTAAAACTGTGCTGTAAGACGCTTGTAATAATACAAGGTTATCTTTCTATTGATTGATTCTGTTAGTAAATGCATCTAAAATAAATTTAGAATATTACATTTTTTTTATTTTGAACATTCTCTGCGTGTATTTAAGCTTTTTATTGGAGTATTTGCACGCTTCTGTCAGGATCTTGTTCGTATATTGTCAGGTATAATGTGTCTTTTGAAGTGTATCGTAATCACATTACAAAATGTTTCATCAAGAGCAGGCCAGGCTATTTTTATTCAGTGTCATCATTGTGCTGGCAGAAGCGTATGTTATTTATCACGCTGTAGGGCGTACAACGTGAAATCGTAATTCCCAGATAAAGCCTTTGACTAAAAGTGTTTGCGTCGACAAAATGACAGTTGTGCGGTTTGTGCAGCGCTAGCACATGCGCTGCTGTTACTTTGGGTAATTTGTACTATAAAAGATTTTTTGGCTGGGATTTTCACGCAAGACTGCTTTTCAGTATTATTAGTATATAGCTCCAGGTATGCAATTAAAATCTGGAAATGTGTTATCATTTCTTGCGAAAGTGGAAAGTAAAGCATGATGTGAAGTTGCTCACGTTCTCAAAAAAATCCATCAATTTTATATTACAAAGAGTAATGTTACAGAAACACAAATGCAAGCGTCTAAACAAGGGAGAGCTTAATTTTTCTTAGTTGTTAATAGACTTTATAGTATTACAGAGAGAATAATAATAAATCTGTTAATATTAAAACTATTATTA
>JAZGTI010005195.1:0-26026 GCA_036877585.1 Botia kubotai | reverse complement strand
AAGGAAAAGATTTTCATGGATTACTCATTTTCATTTCCTCCCATAACTTCCCAACTGTATAGTTTCATAATTCTTTTGTTCTTTTCCATGGAAAAGACGAGTTTGTAACAATACAAGGTTGAGTAAAAGATACAGAATTTTCATTTTCTATAACCTCTTCTATTTGATATTTTCTACACAACCGTTGTGCATTTACAGTCAAACAAGACAGTATGGAGAACACCTGTTGGAAATGCTTTCATGGCCGTCTGTTATTTTCTGTGTTCTTTTTGTAGAAGGAATGTTCGCCAGGAATCGTGGGAAGGCTCCTTCTCGTTTGTTATTGTAGACCACGTAACCTCAGTCATCCAAACAATAGCAGGAAACTGTCATGGGCGGAGGCAAAATGAGTTCCTTAGCCAGCAGTTTCCTCATTGGCTGCCAGCATTCAGAATGAATGAGAATGGAGTCCAGTGGGAAAAGCAAAATATGCAAGGGTTAATTGACATTAAAGGGATACGTCTCATTCATTTCCAGAAAGTGTAACTGCAAATTCCATGTGATTACTTCACTCAATGGGCAGCATGTCATGAACAACACTGCACATACTGTACAAAGAATTAATGTACACTAAACACGAAACAGGTCTTATATTTTAACTAATGTTTTTTACAAATAAAGAGCATGGTTAGTTTATTAAACACATTGGCGCTTTTATAATTTGTGGCAGCAATACAGGTTAAATGGTGATTCCTAGCTCTGTAGCTGTGCTGTGCTGTTTGTGAATTGAATAGTGTTTATTATTAATTGTGTTTTTAAAGATTGGAATCAGAAATCTGTCTTTTGGAGAATGAAGAGTCCCAGATTTCGGCTAAAGAACAGGTTCTTCGAGAGAAACTACGAGAAACAGAGAGATCTATTGAAGATCTGCAGAAGGTAATTTATCCTCTTAAAGAAGAACACATGAGCACAAAACGTATTTGGACATTTTAGTTTAGCACCATTTGTTTTCACATTCAACTTTACCATGACACCCTTTTAACTACTGCATTGAAATGCATCTAGTGTCAAAACAGTAATGCAGTAATTCAGTAAAACAAAGTAATGCAGCTTTGTAAGAATTATAGTGGTGTGTAAATAAGACATTTATACAGCACAAGTTTGTTATGATAGTACAATACTAAAAACATCTTGTCTAATTATTATTATATTGTCTAATTAATGCTTTTTAATTCTTTCTACAGAGTCTTCAGAGTCAAGATGGCGGTATGGAAGTCATATATATATATATATATTAGTATTGTACTTGTTATTTTGTAACTGTTCCCTTCAGTAATATTCTTAAAATGCACCCCCACCCAAGGTACTATTGACGTTGTAGGGATCACCCAGAACACACACTTACAACCCTTTTGTTAGACAGAGGGGTCCCTCCTAGCTACACTGCTGTTCGCTCTTGCCTCAGCTACACTTGTGAACTCTACACATACAGCAATGTACTTTGTTTACCTTGATCCACCTATTCAGTGGAAGTCCCTCTAACCAAGCGCCACCATTGTTTTGCTATAGTTCTCTTGCACTGCTTTTGCTGTCTAAACAATGAACTACCTCAGAAAAAATGACGAGAGTGAGAGAAACTCAGTTTAGTAAACTCAGTTTAGGGATTGGACGGGGAGGGCTTTTGAACACATGGATCCAGTTTTAGTTTCTCTTCTGCTTTCCACTGGACAGATGCAGTAAATTACAACTGCTCCCAGATCCCGGACCTCCCTGAATTCAACTCTCAAACACCAATCTCTGCTTCAGAGGATAAACAACACCCAGGAAAATCTGGTAGGTGCTTGTTAGGCACATGAGAGGGCCTGGGGGGGGTTACAGGTTTGGGTCAAGGCCAAAAACAGACATGGTAATGTAGATTACAGATGAAGTAGTTCAATTTAGCAACACAAGGACCGGATGACGTATTTAGTAATGTGTACACAGCAGTGTAACTGGTTATCAGTTTCAAATACATTTCAAATGCTTACATTGGATTAATGTGGGGGGGGGTTAAACAACTGAGGTACAGTGCCTTTATTCAGCTTCAGCCGATGACCAATTCAAAGTCAGCCCAGCAGGTCTATAATGAGACCGATATGAGTAAAGAGCACCACATTAAGCGTATATCATATTATGTACACCTCTAGTTCATGTCTCACTCAACAGTAAAAAGGAGAAGAAACATTTTTGTTGTTGTTGATGTTAAAGGTCAAACTCTACAGTACATTTAAACAAATTCATCTAATTAATCAAATGTCAACATGGACATTTTTCAAGGTAAAAAATGTATTCAAGGTAAAAGGAAATATGTCCTTAATTAAGCTCACGAGCAGCCAGGACAGATAGTTTTGTGTGAAAATATATTGGCTGCTAACAACAAAACATCAAATGTACATGAAACAAATTGTGTAATGTGTTATGATACTTTTTAGAGCAGGCAGTTTAGAAACAACTTTGAGTGCTTTATATTTGACAAAACAGTTTTCTTTTCGATAGCAGGGATTAATATCACAACGATCATTTGTGAAGTTTAGTTTAGTGTATTTTTAAAACCAAGAGTCCTAACTAAAATCAGCCATATGTCGTCATCTTGCACCAAGCTTACACCATCATACAGCGGTTACTGGCTACAGCGTATTAACAGTGCAAGGGTAGGTTGAATTTGTTTTAAGTTCTGATTTTAATGCCAATATATGCCGATATTGTATTTTGCTGTTAGTTATTGCATGAACATAGTGCCATCGCAGAAAAAACATCATTAATAACAAGCATGCCACATTTAAGCAATGCATGATACACACACGGAGTAGATATTAACCCACAATCATCTGCACTTTTCCCCAAGCATTATACGCCATGGAGATTAACGTCGAAAAGGACCGGAGGACTGGTACCACCAAGATTCTCTCTGCCTCAGCAGTCAACCCAAAGGAGGCCCATCAGCGAGGTATGAAGGTCTACGATGATGGTCACAAAGCAATCTATGAGGTGCATTCTGGGGGATCTACTGTGGAGAATGGTATGCACCCCTGGAGCACCAATGAAGTGGATGACTTGATGCAGCAGGTAGGCCAGTCCCACCAACGAAGTGGTGCCGCCCGAGTAACTGTCACGCCAGCTGAACCACAGGTACCAGAAGCACAGTTGAGTACCAAGGAGGCCAAGCAAGACAAGAAACAAATCTCTAGCAAAGCCCAGCAAAGCTATGAGGGTGAGGTGACTGAATCTCCACAGGCCTCAACTGACAAACCAGTGACCATGATCTTTATGGGCTACCACAGTGTAGAAGATGAAGAGGAAACCAAAAAGCTGCTTGGCTTTGATGGAACCATCAAGGCAGAGATTGTCCTTATCGATGAGGATGATGAGAAATCTCTTCGTGAGAAGACCGTCACTGATATCTCCACCATTGATGGCAATGCTGCAGACCTTGTGTCGGGCCGGCCTCTGTCTGACACCACTGAACTGTCCTCGGAGGGCAAAGACGAAAGCTCGACCAAGGAACTGCCACCTACAGGTATTGAAAAGAAAAAACGCTGCCAGTGCTGTACTATCATGTGACTTTTCTCCCACAACTTCCTTGTCTTGGATTCAAGGCTCTGCTGCCCCTAAAATCACACCTCACCCTGTTACTAACAGCACCTTCACCTCTGTGACATGAGAGAAATACACGTCTCATTCTCTTCTCACCTGTGTTTCAAAGATTGTCCGTTTCTTCTGCTATAAGTGGTTATGTCAAAACACAGCTTTTTGAGGGAACGTTTTTTTTGAGGCAAAAGAAGTGGTCTGTAGCATAACGTGACAAACAAACAATGCATCCCGTATAAAACCATTTATTATATTTTCATTATCCTTCAAAGCTGAATATATACATTCACTTTTATCCAAAGTGATTTACAGTGCATACGAGGGATTATAAAAGTTTCTGTGTCGCCTAGAAATCATACCTATGACCTTGGCATTGCTTGTGCCACTGTAGAAACCTACCAGAGAACAGAGAAGCAGAAGTGTGGATAAATGAAGTAAATGTACAAAAATTAATTAGAAGACCATCTTAAACCTGAATATGTTACATAAATTCATAGCGCTTCATATAAGGTGTAGCATAGATTTTAAATAAACATAGTTTATAAAAATGTCCTATTTAATAATTTGTACAATATAATCACATGGTAGCAGAGCATATCCATCCAAAAGAATGTTTGACAATGATTATGTTGTCCAGGAACCGTTATAGTTCTATAGCTTTGGGTGTCCACAATTCCTTTGTTTACAAAGTCAGATTTAGCTTTTCAAACAAAATGACATAGTAATGTACATATATGCTCATTTCATTACATAAACCATATTGAAAGACATTTACCCTTCTGTGCCTCTGTATTTCTGTATATGGTGGAGGTTTAGTCATTTTTAATGTTTTTACCCACAAAAAATTCAAGCAAACAGGGCATTAAAAATGAACTTACTACAAAGGGAGGTTCACACCAGTTGATCAGATTCAACAGCTGATCATACCGGTGGAATTGATCAGGCAGATGTTTAAATAAAGTCTAAGCAGCCGGTCAGCACACGCAGCAAACAATTTCAGACCTGCCAATATGCTAGCTACTGCCATTTGGGCAAATACATTTTTATGATAAAACAAAGCTTTGCAGTGGCATACACAGGATCTAGACTGCACACACAAGTAAATAAGGTGCTAAATATTTTGGAATCTATTTGCCATTTATGTGGAAGGGTGAATTATATCTGCAGTTGCGTAAGATACGTACAAAAGTTTCCACCAGCAGACAGATTCTTGTCTGCAGTATCACTTATCAGTGAAACATACCGCCCCAGACTTACATCATAGGCTGAACCAATGTTGATGTGTCAGGCCTGTGGGAATGCTCAAACAAAGCATTATTTATAAAGAGTTGTTAATATATACAGTCAATGTCTGTCCACATTATGCTGGAAAAAGTGAAAGTATTTAACAGAAAATAATATATATATATTTGTGTGTGTGTTTGTGTGCGTGTGTGTGTGTGTAATTTAAATATATCACACTAAAAATTAGTGTAAGCCACATTTATTAGGGTTATAAGAGTTAAAATCAGAAAGCAATTTTATCATATGCACATTTCTGCATATTTACATCTAAGTACCATGCAGACTTTTCAGTGTAGAGATATCTTAGTTTTTAAGTTATTTCTTTTACTAATTCTAGCTGCCTTGTTGTGTCTGTCACATTGGGAGAACTTGATTTAGTGCCATACTGCATCATGTTTGTGTAAAATTATGGGGTGGCCAGTTTATAAAGTCTGCTCGTATTCAAAACTGGCAAGAGACTACAGCCATTCATTTCTCAGTTTGAAATAGAAATAAGAGTCTTTATTTAGGCATGATAGGTGGTATGTTTTACCCCATTTAGGGTAAAGGACAAATATCAACTACATAAGTCTTAATTTCCTAAAAATGGATCTGTGGTAGAATGATTATGCCTGTACAAAATTTTGATAATATAGTAATTTATTATAAGGTGTTGTTTTTTAATAGTAAACAACAATGCTCATAAATAAACAGAATATGAGCATTTTATTAATACAGAGATCCTTGATTATATTACCCAGAAAGAAGACAACAAAATTCTGTTTAATAAATAGCTATCAGAAAAATTTAAATTCAATTAAAATTTATATATATTAAATGGCCAGTGACATTTATCATAATACGAAATGTTATAGATAACTTTGGGTTGAACA
Organism: Botia kubotai; assembly: GCA_036877585.1. NCBI lineage: Eukaryota > Metazoa > Chordata > Actinopteri > Cypriniformes > Botiidae > Botia > Botia kubotai. Next base: position 20,264 of record JAZGTI010005195.1, on the reverse strand, counting down.
TATTTTTATTCTTAACAGTACTCTAGCAGTGCTGAGTTTCAACTTGAAATGTTCAGACACACAGCAGATTCAGCTGTTGAACTGAGGAACATCAAGGAAAGCACCTCTCATGAGCTGGCTTTGCAAACTAGGAAATTCCATAATCCAGTGCCAAAACAAAACAGGAAGTTAGAGAAAGACACATTGGGGATATATACACATTGATTTATAATTATCCAGTGTTTTTTTTTGTTTTTGTGCATTAGATATAGATGCATAAAGAGCATACAGACAACCTTAAAGCCAAACAACTTTTGATTTACAGTAACTGGGTCAAAGACTGCATTTCAGATTGACAATTTGAGTTTGTTATATACATAAATATAAACATACACATTACATAACTACCCGAGTATTGCTGGTGTTTACGTCGTCTCAAATTGCCAAACTCGGCTAATTTAGTGTTGACTTTCTCTTGGTGGTTTTGTTCCGCCATGAAATTACTGCTGTACTTTATAATTGAGATTCTGCTGTATTTTTGTAATCTGAAGGTGTAATTTGAAATTGTTCTGATTGCTTACCTTTTTTAACGATTATAACATTCTCTTTCTGTGTATCACCTGTCTCTCACACTCTCTCCAGTTCAGACTGCCAGCAACAATGCTGTAACACTAACTTTTTAGATTTCTTCTTTATATGTTATAAGTCGTCTAATAAACAGTATTTTGTCCAACATGTCTACACTCCTGAGTCTATGCTGTTTTTTTCTCTAACAAATTTTCCATCAGGACATTTCTACTACCACTTCCCTATGTATACTATAAACTATCATCCCCTACACATTTCTGTGCACAACTAACTCCAGTAGGGCATGTTTCCGACTGTGTCTCAAGCTACTTTCTCCAGACATTAATGAGATATGCTGACATTGTTTATCACATACACTGTACTGCTTCACAGACTGCAAGTTTAACCCGTACCAAATCTGGCTTTCCTGGCTCACAGCTAAATGTATTATTAGCATTAGAAAAACTACAATAGTTTACAAGAGTGCAACAGTCAGATTTCAGAAGTAAAAATCCTGGTAATAGAGTTTTAACACAGATTATTACGAGCTGTGAAGCTGATGCAGTGCACAAAATAGTGTGATTTCAACTTCTTTTTCAAATAATCTTCTTAAACTGTTGAATTCCTGGTGACACAGCCTGTAATCGTGAAGAGAACTCATCTAATTAAAGATATCGCTGTTGAACTACAGTATGAACTACATGCGACCTCCCACTCTGACGAGCATTGTGAAAGTTGCAGTCAATAACTGAGCACTCCCAGAATATGAGGTAATGATTTGCTATTGCCGTCTCCAACAGCTTATTCTTATTTCACTCACTTTTGGGATAGTGAAATAAAAAAAATCATATTATAATTTTATAGGTGAATAACCTCCTTTGGTGGTGGGAGCTGTTCATAATATTTCGAACCAAGCCTCCTCTGTTATAGTCATGTTACCTCCCTTCGCTTATTTAATTCTAAAATAGGAGCTTCCTGTTTGATTCCTGTTGAGATTATAAAGGTAAAATATTTCTGGGAAATGTTTCTGGTTTTTAAAGTTTTCTATTGCGCCGTGTATTACTGTGGTGTGTTGAGTGAGACAACAGAACCTCACAAGTAATTCATCATGTCGCTTGTCAGAGACAACAACTTTTTAAACACACAAACTCCTCATGACAACCATGCAAAAATATTTACAGTTAATTTTAGAATCAACTCTACTGTTAGCATGTAGCTAAAGTAACATGTATTGAGCAAAATGAACAAAACACTAAAATGCATCATTATAATTGACATTCGCTTTGTTTTGTCTTGATGGAGATTTAAAACTGTATTAATAACACTGAGTCATTAATAACACAACCCTGAGTCTCTGAAAGTTAACAGAACAATCTAGAATGTGTAAACTGTGATAACTTGCCCTTTTTGCACACATGTAAGGCAAGTAAATCGTATCTATGCCATAACATTGTAAAGTATTTGAACATGTTTTGTGTTTTTCAGTTAATTTATTTATTTTACACCAACTTTCATTGTGGCCTTAACTTAGTTTGGGAAGACATGTTAGTCACAGATGAACAAACAGCACTTTATACTTAATATTAAAATAGAATTGTAGCCTTCTGGTTAAGGAGCTATGTGATGCTAAATAAAAGGTTTGCCAAGGGTGATTTTTCTAGTCACAAAAGGCTTGTTTAGGATTGTTTTTCATGAAATATAAAGCAATAAAAGTAGCTGTTTAGAAGCCAACCACGAATGTGTTTCATGGAACATAGTTTAAAAAATCTTTGCTATTACTGATATAAATATTCACAACAGACAGGACTATAAAAATATATAACATTTCAGAAACAAACCATTAAAACAGACCACCCACTGACTTGATTACAAACAGGCCATGACAGAACATACCGGAAACAGACAGAGCACATGCTGACTGCATCTGTCAAACCATTCACTGTTGTTTATCACAGCTGCTCCATTAATAGAGACATAACGCTTTAGACTGATGCTCAAAAACATTCCTTCATGCTTCTGCAGACATTTTTATTGTAATGTAAAAATAACAAAATATGGCAAGTGTGTATGCATGTACGTTTGGCTATACAATGCATATGAGCTCACAAAATGTGCTGACAAATATAGTAAAATGTCAAAAACTAATTCTGTGTGTGCGTATGAGGGAGGCAGAGACACAGTGGCTCAGCATAGTTAGCATATCATACCCACCACAATATCTTGACCTTTGACCATGAGCCTGTGGGTGTGTGGGCTGCTTTTGTAAACACTCTGGATACATCCTACTTCATCTGATCCAAACTGGAGTTTTTTGCTTCTGTTACACACATATAATCATAACAACCCATATTTCAAACAGATACAGTGTTACAAAACTGTTAATGTGGAATGAAACATTTAAAATAATTATGTGACAGCTTAATTTCAACAAGACATGACTGGGTGACAACATTACAACATTATATGTGTCTTTCCCAAAACTGAGGAAAAATACTCTGTTATCTGAACATGTTTCCAGCTAGTCTGCCTGTATGCACTGTTGTGGTCATAATACGGTTCTTCACTTCATAAATGAGTGATTGGGTGACATTCTATTGCAGGTAGTGAAAAGGCTCGTTCAGTGCTGTTGACCACAGAGAATGGACTGTATCCTCCAGGCACTTCACGATCTTCAGATGCTCTGGTAAGTCTAGGTTAATCATAATCACAGTGCCATTTGTTACTGCCTCAAGAACATTATGACTTTTCAGTTCTCATTTATCTGCATTTTAGTCTTTGCTAATTAAAGTAGGGAAGCCCATTTCAGAAAGACTACCAATAGTAAGCCATGCCTCCTCCAAAACACATGAACACGCTGATGATGGAAGACTGTCTGCGCGAGCAGGTAAAATATATGTATACAGTGCTTGAAGTGGGACAGTACACACCGGTACCTCTATATTTTAATTGTAAGCGCACCGACACTCCTCACATCTTGCATGCACATGAGAAACCTGCTCGTGCAGACAATATATAATATATACAGTCGCCTACTTAGTGATTGCTATTAGGATGTGAAGTGGCTTTCAACCAGCATAAAAGTGTTTCTGGAATAATCACCCACCATCTTTAAGTGTATAAGTTGTGAAATAGCAAATTTACATTAATGCCCAGAGTGGAAAATCAGTAATCACACGTCAGCAGATTATTTGTGTATTATGATCCACTTGTGATTATTGACTCAAGAAAGCATCCTTTTATTTTATCCTTTTATGAGTAGAAACTATATCATAGAATGATAAGCCTAGCCACTAGTGTCTGACAAACATTTGAACGTTCCTCAAGACGTTCTCCATACAACATCTTTTAAATTCATTATAAGTGATGTAGTGCTTATGAGTTTGTTTGTGTCTGGACAATGTACCCAGAGCCTGTTTCCTGCCTCATTAGTCTGCTATATTTAGAACATCACTACACTGTTAAAATGATTAGTAGGAAGATAATTGTGTATAATCAAGGTAGTGTGTGCTGGTTTTGTTAATAATAGTATAATAATAATTATACTATTATTACTATTATACTGTATGTTAGGAAAGTTATTATAAAGTATAACAGACATGTGTTTGTCATATTGCTGAGATGGCATGTTTTATTATTCAGATGCATAAAGACATTCTTGCCTTGAAGTCTTTTAACTTTTCCTCTAATAAATCCACAGCGGGACATTGTTGCACAAACTAATTGTTCTAGAGAATCTACAATGCAAAAATTGGCGTGGCTTTCAACATTTGGCTGTTTACATACCACCCCAAACACTCCCCCCTCGGCATCTGTGTTTGATAGTGGAAACAAAAGCAGGATGGAGCCCGATTGAATAGGAGATGTGTAACCCGAGCGAAACGCTGAACTCATTGTGATCAGTTCTGCACTGGAATGAGAGAGAAACGTCCACGCAGCTCCATCGCTGCTGCTCTAGTGCTTCATTATTCAGCGGGCGCGTGCTGAGCGCGAGAGAGACGCGATAAAAACGCTCAATGTCAAAGTTGCTGCAGCCGCGCGTGTCTCTGAGCGCGATAGACTGACGCGTTCACATCGCGCAGACTGAAGTACAGACTCCACGGTAGCGGTTTTATCTTTAAATCTACAACACAAACGTTGACAGAGTCTTGATGCGGTTCGCTGGCGAGAGGTAACCTTCCGTTTTACATCTTTAGAAATATACTGTGTGATTGCATGGCGCAAGACATTGTATATAGTGTGTGAAGAATTTGTGCTTTAGCTGATTATACGTGGCATGTTGTAAACAATGTTTTAGTGTTTTGTAGTCTTTCACGATGATTAATAAGCGAGAATGTAATTGTAATGCGTTGCTTTAAGATTTAAAGACGGGCCACTGCAGTGGGCGCATTGTGACATTTCACTGCATGTGTGCAGGTGACCTTTGCTTTTTCTCAAGCACTGCACATGAAGATGAATAATACTACAGTCTGTTTTCATATTTCAGTCTTTTCATCCCTTTTTTTAAATTTCATATTAGATTATTCAGATCTCACTATCATACCTGATGTCCTCAAGGATGAGGAGTCTATTTAACAGTCAAAGAATCTTTATCTTTTTGCTCACTGTCACGCAGCATGTGCGGTTGAAATGCACCTCACAGCACTGATGGGAGTGTTGTTGTATTTATAATCTGATTTATAATATCAATAATCTGATCACTTTGTACAGTGCATTCAGAAAGCGTTCAGACCCTTTCGAATTTTGTTATGTTGCAGCCTGATACTAGTCGTTTACATTTTTTAAGTTTTCCACACCTGGTTTGCAATTTCTCTCAAGCTCGGTCAGGCTGCATTGGGACTGCTGGTCTCTTTAATAGAAGTTTAATAGGACAGTCACAGAGTTTTCCCTAAGCCACTGCTGTGTTGTCTTGGCTGTGTGTTTAGGGTCATGTTGGAAGGTGAACCTTCGGCCCAGTCTGAGGTTCTGAGTGCCGTGAAACAGGTTTTAATTGAGGCAATTTCTGTACTTTGCTCCGCTCTCCGATCTCCGGGGCTCAGTCAGAGTGACCTTCAGGTTCCTGGTCATCTCTCTTACTTAGGCCCTTCTGCCCCGATTGCTCAGTTTGTCCAGACGACCAGCTCTCGGAAGAGTCCTGATTTTGCCAAAATTCCTACATTTGAAAATAAGGGCAACCAATCTGCTTTTGGGAACCTTCAGTGCAGCAGAAGTTTTTTGTAGCCTTTCCCAGATCTATGTCTTGCAACAATTCTGTCTCTGAGGTCTGCATGCATTTCCTTTGGCCTGGCTTGGTTTTTGCTCTGATATGCATTGTCAGCTGCGTGTCTACTCTCAGACTGCAACATAACAGAACTGAAAAACGTGAAGGGGGTCTGAATACTTTCTAAATACACAGCCTTCAGAACAGTTCTGCAGTCAACACTAAAACATTGTGGGAAAAGTGCAGGACTTTCAAGGGTGGGAAATTTTTTTTTTTTTTGAAACACTGAAAACAAATTGGAACATATAGCTATCTTACTGATAACCATATGAATAACTACAGATAGCTCCTACATTCTGCTAGTCAGAACCCACAAACTGCTCAGTCTGACTTCAGGCTACAACTGGCAGGGCAAATTGGATTGACTGGCTGTATTCTTTTAAATTTGTTTTCTGTACAACCATTCATCAAACTGTTTAGAGACTTCTCTGTAATTATTTCATTTTCATGCTGGTCGGTTATCTTGGTTATATATTTTTTGTGGGTCATTCTTAACCTGAATACATTCTGAATCAGGCTTGAGGTCAATAGCTGGATAAGACTTCCTGCTTTCTGGAAAAAAACATTGAAACAAACTCTTTGAAGTGAAAGTGACATATTTAGTAGATATAGTAAACCATACTCGAAATGTGACCCCTGCATTAAACACATCACTGGTGAGGAGTGAACACACACACCCCCAGAACAGTGGGCAGCACTCCTGCACCCAGGGAGCAATCAGTGGTTGGGTGTCTTGCTCAAGGGCATATTGGTTGGACTCAAACCAGCAACCCTCTGATAACAAGCCTGACTCACTAACCAGTAAGCCACAACTGTCCCCTTTAACATATTTTGTAAAGATTTTATGGCAAATCTGACCATCAAATCCAGTGAATCCTGCTTTATCTATAAACCTGTCTACTACACTGTCTATAAACACCTAAACTATTACACTGTGTAACAGCCAGTCAGGTTTTACAAAGAAATTATTAACAATATTTAACATAACTAACAGTATCATCAGCTAGTACTACAGACACAATTGCTACTGACACTACTTACGCTTACTGAGTTAATTGTCTGTCATGGTGTGGACGTATTGAAAGTGGCCTTTACTTTCAGTAATCACAAGTCAACCTGTGAGAAATAGAGGAAAGACAGACATTACTGCCTCATCCTGTTCCGCAAAGGTAGGTTAGACAAATATGACCTCTGGAAACCCATATCCTGTACCATGCATTGGAATTGTCTAAATGTAAAAACGAAAGCCATTCTTGGACACACGGCCAAATGTTTGCAAATTTCCAGCAACCATAAAAATGAAAGTTTTGATATGATTTAAAGAATTGAGTCCAGAAACAAAAGCCAAGAGACATAATAAATCATTTTATGAATTGTTAAATACTGTCAGCCAGGTTAAATGATCTATCCTAATGTGATTCCAGGAAATGAAAGTGCTTTGTAAATATACAGGAATTGCGTGTTTGGATAACAACTGTCATTTTTTAAAATAATACTCCCATATGTGATTGCCCAGACATCAGAGAAGAATAGATGAAGATTACAGAAAAACACATGACTACCATTCACAAGAGTGTTTACTACAAATTATCCAGCCATATCCTGCTGTTAATGATACAAGAAAACGGCTATCTGCATCTAATCGTCAGCAGGTGTTGTGTGTGTTCTGACATTATATCTTAATGGAAAGTGTAATGGATGTCAGCAGCTTGCTGTGTAACAGGATTGTCAGGTAGATGTGAGCCAAGGACTATCATTCACTCTTTGGTTGGAAACCAGGACAGTTGAACCCGTGGGGTAAATTCCACTTTGTTGTCCACTAAAGTCTGTGGAACTAGGTTACAATGTTTCTGTTGCTTTTACCCAGTGTCACAGAAGAAGAAAACAGCCTGTGAATGGTCATCAGCTGCGTTTGCGGTTTTATTTTTCTTTCACCTGCAGCTGGATTTCCAGGAAAAGTGCTGCACGACACTAACTGTGTGTCAGTGTCGTGGTATACTTCTGTTTATTTATTCCTGCTGTTGGTCATTGTCTTTGGCAGCAGGGTGACACAGTATCTGTTCTAGAAAAGCATCCACCCTCTTATCATGAGTCAAAACAATGATAAGAACTCTAATCTCCATCTTAGTGCTTGTCCCTCCAAACAGTAAATTCCAACTGTCTGCCTATCACAGTTCAACAAAACTCATTCATGTAATCCTTCCAGAGAAATCATATCAGATTCATGCAATCAAATGAATCAAATTACATACTTTTAGAATAAATACAATTCAATTCAAAGTTAATTGTGTAGCGCGTATCACACATGGCACATTGTTACAAAGCAGCTGTACAAACATATCCAAAGATATTTAAAAGTGAAACAAAGCAGTGATATTGGAAAGAAAATGAATGAAAAAATAAATAAAATGAATAAAACTGATAATGTAAAAAATGTACAAAATGTACAAAACATTATCCTAAGCTAATGTTCTAAGCTAACCAAAACTCCAGTGATGTATAAATGTAAAGAACAACTTTGTGAGAAACCAGGCTTAGCAGGGAGGGACGGTTCTTCTTTGGCACGGTAAAGCTGCAGTCCGTAACCGCGTTGGGTAATAGAAAAACTCAGATAAATGATTTATTCATTTATATGAATATAAAAGTAATTATATACTAATTTAGTGATGCATTTCAGATATGATATAAATGAGGGATATTTCGACAAAGATGAGGTAGGGCCATAATGTAAATGACAGAAATCTGAGCAGTGTTTCAACAGAGATGCTGGTAATAGCATAACATTAGTGATTGCAGCTCTGACAGCAAACTGCTGTTTCAAGACGGAATGTATGTTGATGTGAAGAGTCTAACTGAGGTGGACAGAAAAAATAAACAAAAAATGAAATCTCTTTAGAAAATAAAACTGTTTAATTTGTTAAATAAAATAAAACCAGATGTATGGTGCAACTTTAAATGTTAATAATTTTTCATTGTCTAATTTATGATCTAGTTTAAAATATAAATTCTTTTTTTAGACTGAAATGTGGCATTTTTGTGAGTATATTTTTAAAATTATAATATATTAACTATTAACATCTGATGACTAGTTTTTGAGATTATGGAAAAAGTACAGTAATATAGTAAAATACAATATTAAAATGTACAATACAATATTATATAAAGAAACGAATGATATCAAATCCCAGCATTACATAATGAAATTCCAAAATTGTCATTAAATCCTTTAATTGGTTAAATGTAGTCAGAGTACAGAAGCGATGGGAAAATTAATATTTATAGATCGTGTAGGGAGCGTATTAACTGAGCTTCTCTATAGGAATGTTTAGTACAATACAGGTTCAACTTGACAACATCTGTTGAGCTGCTGTTGGATTCATATAGGGAAGAACTTTTTAAACTGTAAAGTATTCACAATTGATTGTTAAATTGATACGTTTCTGACACCTGAGGACATGCGCGATGCTAGCCACCCAGTAGTGTATTGCAATAATCCATGACACTAACCAGCTGCAAAAAACACAATAACACACAATAACACAATACAATATAGTTGTTAACATTAACACAATAGTAGTATAGTTTAGAAGTATAGTTCACCCAAAAATGAAAATGATGTAATTTGCTCATGAAAATTCATTTACTCACTCTCATCCTATTGTTGTTTTGTTTAGCACATATGAGATGTATTGAAATACACAACCGGTCAAAATTAAGGATCACTTGCCTGAAATGTCTTATGATCTAAGGTCTTTCAATCTGAAGGTGTTTTTTAAATGTTTGAAATTAGTTTTGTAGACATTAAATAATTACACCAACCTAAATACATTTCTGTCATTAAAAACCAACAATTCATTAAACAACTACAATTTTATTAAAAAAAAAGTTTTAGAAATAGATGATTTGTGCTGAATAATGCCAAAAAGCAGCCAATTAGAGCCGAGCTCCTTTATTACTGTTTAAAAATCATTGCAGGGTGATACCTCAAGAAATTAGGTAGATAAAATGCCAAGAGAACATTTTTGCAAACTCTAGGCAAGTTGTGGCTATATTAAATATGCTAAAACATAACACGGTTTGATTTGGGAAATAAAATATTAATAATGACTGAGGAATGATCCTAAACATGATGTATGTTCACTTTGAGAGGGTTGTTTTCAAACTAGCAAAAAGCAACTTAAAAGCACCATTGTAGCAGCTGATAGTTAACACTGCAGTAAGTAGCTCTGTGTGAGGAGCAGATTGAAATTTAGGTCATTACTCACTGAGAATCATTACAGCCATGGGCACTGTTCACTTTCATTGTATAGGAAAGTGGACGTGACAGCATGGGCTTTATTGGGGGTTTGAAAAATATAAGAACATTAGACAATTTATGGTACTCAATCAATGGTACACTTGCAAAACTGATAAACCATGAATAAATAAAAAGACAAAATATCGGCAGTGTTTGTTCCTGTTGCATATTGATTTCAAATGGAGTGGGAGAATTGAATGGCAGTGGGGATAATGAAGGCCCAGGGCTTATTCCCCCCATCTAAATAAAGCAGGTAATCAGAGGCTGGAAATAGGATTGAGGGATGCAGTGATTATCTGTTCAGTGATTATCTGTTGCGCTCACAGCATGCCCCAGAAGAACCAATGGCACTGTTTTTCCACATTAGATATACATATCTACTCAAGACACTGATGTTGTACATGATTTAGTGTTGTTGAAGGCGGCCTCTGGGACAAACAGCAGCTGATTGACATGAAAGTGGAGTGAGGAGTTACAATCAGAAGTCAATAGGCCAGAGTGGCAGTCACGCAAACGGGATTAATCCATATAGACGACAGTTTTAACCAGGTCACATCCCGAAACAGAGAATTTAATGGTGTTACAGGTAAGGGTCATATTTAAAGCTGTTAAAATATTTAACTAAATGGTTAAATGTAGGATTGATTGCTTTTGAAATATAACCAGTTGCCTTATGATAGCAATCATGCTATTTATTGTTTAATCATGTAAAACGTTTTTTCTGAAATATTTTGCTTGGAAATACTTAGTTAATTTGCACCTTTGTCAAGCTGTAAATACTTTACAAAAATTAATCAATTAAGATTTTAAAGCTGCACTTTTACACTCGAGTGTAAAAATGTATCAGCTGTGCACCTTAGGCAAATTTTTACAAAACAAACGCTATTTTTCAAAACCTAGTGAGCTTAATTTATGCCTAATTAAAGGATTTTTATTTTAGTGCTTTTCCCCATTAAATTGACAGATCCACAAGAAATACTGCTGTTATGGTTTGTTTTTGGATTATATTTTCAGCTGTTTTGGAAGGTAGATTCATTTATTTATTTTACTTTGAACATTATAAGTCTGTAATATTTATGTTGTTTCATCTGCCATCTTTGATGGATCTATGGGTTAACCCACTTTGCAAAAGGTACATGTGATGCAGTCTTACAATTTGGTTAGACAAAAGTATCTCAGAAAGCAGCCTACTTTCCAAAGCAGCTTTTGTATCGGAAACACACCTATGGTACCTTAAAATGTTGCCTACATAGGCAGCTCACTAGGTTTACCTTGTGATTACCTAGTGATTAGTCATTACTGGGTCTTTTGACTGGCTGTTTATATAAATAAATTAGTGATAAATTAGCAGGTTTAGATGAAACATACTTTAAAGTAATTTTTAAAGCACAGACCACATTCATGAAGCTAAAGGAATTGTATAATAGTAGGTCAGTAGTCTGGAGATATGTACAGTTAAAATTCCTCTTCAGAAGGGTACATTCTATTTCCAGGCATAGAAAGTGCCCCAGGGGCTTATAAAGGCTGTTTTTACTTGTATGCTAAAGTGATTGAAAAAACTGAGGCTTTTCCTCATTAAACACAAGTTTATATTCTTATAGCACAGATAAAGCTTTGAGTCTCTCATATCTGAAATGCACAGTTCAGTATATGCATCTCTTTGTTAATGAGCTGATAACTACGGATCAGTTAGATCTGATTCACATGTGTTTAATCAGTGAGAACATTTAATACATTCTTATTAATGCAACTTATATTTATTATTCTATAATGACATATATGTTAAGAGTATGTGATTCCTTGCTAAGTTTCTGTCATTGTACCCTCTTAGCAGCATTGCCATTAGAGACACATTAAATAAAGGAAACCAAAAAGTGACCTTAAAAAACCTTAAAAGTTAAACATCTGGCCAGAAATGTACTCTCAGGCCTTTTTACTAAAAGAAGCTGAAGAACCGTCATTAAATTCAAGGCGAACTCTAAGTCAGTGTAGTTGAAATTTCAGTGTAATGGCATGAAGTGGTGCTTTTTTATTTGGCTCTGGTTTGGGATGTACAGGGTTTGTCCTTGGAATGGTTCGCGTTGTTTCCTGTCTGGCTTGACCTCTCACATTGTGCTGAAAGCACAAACAAATCAGCTGCTTCCTCATGTTGACGCTGTTTGAAGACCTAAAAGACAGACTTTTGTATATTGCATGAGGTAAAACTTAAAGTGAGTAAATTCTTGCAAATTCCAGTGTCACTAAAATGGTACAATTTTCTTGTTTTTCTACAAAATAGCCCAAGTGCAAATGATAGGGTACTTTCCTGGATCTAAGACATGCAGATATGCTGTCTTTTGTTTACAAAACCAAACAAATATTAAATAACTACAGTGCTTATTTGTATTTATATGAGTGTGTAGTTCAATTGGTAGAGCATTGCATTAGCAGCACAATGGTTGTGAGTTTGATTCCCAGGGAACACGTGTGCTGATATACCTTGTATACCTTGAATGCACTGTAAGTTGCACTTGATGAAAGCGTCTGCCAAATGCATTAATGTAATGTAAATGTAGTATATGTAGTATGTAAATGTAGTATATGTAGTATGTAAATGTAGTATATGTGGTATATAAATGTAGTTAATGTGGTATATGTAGTATGTTAATGTGGTATATGTAGTATGTAAATGTAGTATATGTACTATATAAATGTAGTATAGACCCTTCTGTAGCTACAGAACTTTCAGCCAAAAAATATTAAGGGGGTTTCTACGTTATATTCACACACTTTCTGCATAAAGAGCACTTGATACCCATTCGCGTCACTTCTTAATGTTTAATGGTAATTTCTTCCTCTTTGAGAGATTTAAGTGCACTTAGACAAAAGCTTCTTGGGACAACAGATAACAGCAAATGAGATTCATATAATTGCTTTTGATAATTCTAAGCTTGTTATCAGATCAAAAGTCCTCCAGGGTGGCTTTGCCAGGATGCACATAATCTTAAATGTTACTCCCTGTTTAGTGCTACTCTTGAGGAGGTGTTGAGCCATAATTAAGGAGGAGCAGGCATCTAATGATGGAATGTGGGAGCAGTAATTGCTGTTTTATTGTGTAGTCTGCTGAATCAAGGAAATGTTGACCATGTTGAAATACACAGCACCAAAGCAAGTTTTCTGCTGGAAAAGAGCCCATGTGTAAGACTCGATTATTTTAGAGCTTAATATGAGTTTTGAACTTGTCCTTCTATGTTGTTGCTTGTGTCTTTACTAGTCACTAGTGTCTTCTTAGGGTCACGTTTGTGCTGTCTGGTGACCATTAACTGATTTATGATAAACTACTATACACGGCAACAGTGATGGGAACTGTTATCTTGGTAGGGTTATCAAATAAGGTATAAATATAACAAATTACAGCTTGTCACAAATGAGCGAGAGGGTACATTTTGTTCAGAACATTGTCATCTTTGTTTACAGTGTAACCTTACATGATTTGAAATGGATTTTATAAACAAAGATTTCAGTAGTACTCCTCTGTCACTAATTCATTGTAACTCAGTAAATTGATTGTGCTCCTTTGACCTTTGTTTTCTCATAATCTGAGGAAGTGAAAGGGCGAGAGCACTGAAATATCTTAAGTAATGGATATGATCTTTTAAGCCACTGTAATTCAGCTCTTACTTACCAGTACTGGTGCCATTAGTAATGACCCTTAAACAGGTTCAGAAACCTTCAGAACACAAAGAGAAGTTTTCTTTCTAAACCACCTTTTTATAGTTCTTTTACATTTATGTCATATCTTTATGACATTGGCAGCTTGGCCTAAAGGAAACCGCAATTAGGTTCAGTTTCATAAAATGGCAACAACATAACTGGGCTTCTAGGATGAGATAGTCATTGATTTGTTTAGGGTGTTCAAATTTTACCCTCGAGTTAAACTCACTGACAGTATCCAGACGGACCTTTTCTAACTGTCTTCTCACAGATTACAGGTCAGGACTGGTGACAGAATGTTAAGCACAATATGCTGTTTATTCTCCTCTCCTTTAAATACATGGGAGTTTTACCCTTTGGTGTACAAGAACAGCTTCTAAAACTTCTGTATTCTGCTTCATGTACTGCTTTTAACAAATATGTTTACCCATTAGTTAATTTAGTTTAATTTAAGTTTAATTATTTTACTCGTGATTAAGACTGCTAGCGATATGTACACATAGGACAAATGTTCTGGAAGTGTGTCTCTAACTTTTGGTGCAAACATCCTTTATTATTCATTATTCATTATGGTTTATTTTTGCGGAAGCTGTTTATTCTTTGGCAAACATGAAATTAATGCCCCACACTTTGCTTTGCATATGGAAACGGCAATTGTGCAGTTAAGCTTTTCTGTACGCTTAAAATATACTTTTCTAAGATAAAACAAACCCTCTATTCAAAGAAATAACACACATGTAGTATTTAACTGTGCTTTGGGTATGTTGATTTTTTCGGCCCAATTTTCTAGTCTTCCATTAAAAAACTATAAAGACTTTTTTTGTTCTCACTGTGTGGAAGTCACTATCAGTCGTCTTTGCTTTTGTTGTTTCCACTCTCAATCATTAAGAATTCCAGATCTCTATGACATTAAGTTCTAAAAGTAGCAATTTTGAGTTTAACCTTTTTGAATTGGACACAATTTTGTCTTCCAAGCTGTACATCTAATAAAGCTGGTTTATTTTTAAAGGTGCTAAAAATAAAGAATAGTTAATATTGCGCAGTCCAATTTTCAACACATTAACGTGATTAAACTTGATTATGAATGTTTAGTGACAGTTTTTAGCTAAAACTGTTTTTAGCTAAACAGTTTAGCTAAACAGTTTTAGACTTTAAATTGATATGAAGGTTATATTGCAGTCTTTGTATATCTTCATATAGAAGCATAAATGTTATTATTAGTACAAAGAACAGCTCATAAACAACTTTGTATGACTGAGGTCATCCTGCTTCCCACAGAGATCTTGCTTGGATCCATTTTGCTCATAGCTGTATTTTATTGTCTTCATTTCAAAGGCACTTCATGGCACAAGGACAGAACTCTGTGCTGGCTTACTACAATGTTCTTTCACAAGGATTCTGTCAGGGACATACTATGCTAACTTCTATTTTGAAGTTTTAAGAAAAACAATTGAAGGCTTTTTAATCAATTTAATCATCTATTCATCAATTCTCATCGTTCTCATTCATAAATTCTGATATTAATAAATTCTCAATCACAATGTGTATTGCAAGGCCTGATAAGACATACAAACATGACTCATTACTACTAGCTTTTGTGAGTGAATTCCAGAAAACATGGGCAGATTAGAGGCGGATAAATCATAAATTAAGTATAAATCATTCATTAAGATCTCTTTAACATGAAATAAAACAACTTCATACCTTAATATAAGTTTTTTACAGTTCATACAGATTCAAAGTGATTCATTGTATGTGTCTGTGACAATACAATAGAACATGCAGATAGGAAGCGATGTGGGTTTTGAGTCAGGAGTTCCACCCAAAGGACAGCCAAACACCCCACCCAAACATACTGCGCCTTTCCTTGTAGGGTGTCTGCCACCCATACTGGAAGAGTTTGGAGCATGAGTGGGGCGTGTTGACTCAGTCAAGCCAGATCAGTGAAGGGAAGAGGGCTGGCCAGTGGGCTGGCCCTGACAGAGAGGGTCTTTGTGTGAGCATGGGCAGAGACCACACCCACTACTCTTTTAAACCAGACCCCCTTCGTCCATGACATCATAGCTAATAGCTAGACCAAGAGCAAGAATTTTAACTCTAGGGGACTGAAAGAAGAGACTGAGGCATTGCAGGAGAACAGATGGGAATAATGCGGCCAGCAGTTTGGGGTGAGTGAGGCATGGTGCTCTATCCAAAAACACATGAGGTAGAGAGGGGGGAAATGAAAAGAAGTGGCCAGGAAAAGCTTGCATTGGGCAGAGTTTTACTGGCTCTCCTAAAATACTTTTAGTGTGAGGCATTAGAGCAAGAATGTGTCTTACATTGCGATTTTTTATTAACAACAGGACAGTCAAGACAGTAATATCTTTAAACTTTGTGCTTCTAATCTGATTTCTTCTCACAAAAAAGGGTCACAAAAAGGATCACAAATCTTTATGACAGTGTAATTCACAAATTTGGCAACCTATGAAAAAGGTTGTAAACTCACTGGAATTGTGTTAGCAGATTAAGCCTAGACAACATTTCTTTTCAGATTTATAGTGTCAGATGTGGTTTGAGTCAGTGTGATGGCAAACGATATTTCTTAGATGTTTCTCTTTCATAGCTCATAAGACTTAATGGAGGTCTCTGCTTTGTTTCATTTAAGTGATATGTCACCTACCTACCACTTTAAAATTTGCTCTTAGAAGACTTTAAAAATGTTTATGTTCATAAGAGCTTATATTTAGATTAGGACTCATAGTATCTTGACAAGTCTATTGTAAAGTCTCTGAAATTGTAAGATTAATAAAAAAGAACATCTAAGAAGAAGGATTGCTAAGCAAAAGCCTCCACTTACCATAAATCTAATTGTTGTCTGATGCAAACAATGAGCAATTATAAAAAATTCATTTTTGATCTTATTTTTTCTGTTTTCTTTATACATCTCAGTATTCGGTCTTTCGTGAGTCTTTCTGACTGATGTGTTAATCTTCTCAAGAGTATTTATTATTGTGATGTGGTGAGATGCAGTACTATCAGTGCTGCCTGTACAGTGAGCTGCTGAAAGCCACACTGGAAAGAGGCATGTTGTGTTTACTTCTCTGAGATATACAGTGGCCCACAAAAATGTATTTGAACAGTGAAATTCACTTTAAAACTGTGTATTGTATATACTGTTTATTGTAATTGTAATCGCATGATATAACACAATATTAAACTACGTGTCATTTATTCTAAAGGCATAATTTATAAGCAACACCCTCTTTTGGGGAACAAATGTACCCTATAAAAGGTGTACAAATGCTGTATTGAAAGAGAAAATGGGTTCAAACTGGCTTGGTTGTGTAAATTGCGGCTGTGCAACTAACCACTTCCAGATGCGATGAAAGCAACAACATGTGGATTGTCGCATATATAGGAGGCGGCAATGGGCTAGTTTACCCAAAAAACACTTGAACCTAAATGTTGTGTACATCTACATGGAGCTTATGTCCATCTGTCTTATAAACACGTGCAACACACACACTGTTTAATTCCATGAGGCAGAGCTGTGTGTCCTTCATCAGCTGGAAGAGGTGAACAATGCTGAACTATGCTGGGAATGTTAGAGGGGGTTCAGAAGACCAGCAGGGAGAGTGTGTGTCTGCCTGTTTCTCCGAGAACATACTGATGTCCCCTCAAATCTCACCACTCAGGCTGAGACTCTGAGGAATGTAGGTTTCATGTATTAAAGTACCTTATATACAAGACCGAGACTCAACCCAAGCACTGACTCTTATTTGTAGACTGGTGATAACTACAGTACACGTATGGTGGACTTTAGTTGGAATGGAATGATTGGAAAGGAAAATTGCAGGAGTGATGTAAACAGTGGTTTATATACAGTATACTTATTAAGCCATTCATTGGTTGATTTGCTTGATAAATTGGTTTATTGAACGTGGCCTTGCTAAACATTCTGTTTTAAATACTTTCAAATATTTTAACTCACTGTTGTGTCCTGGAAGCATACTCGATACGAGCAGAGTAGTTATGGGAAGTATGCATACGGGGAATGCAATAACTGTGGCATGCAGAGGGGAGTGCCACGTGCCGAGGGGAGTTGCTGCCATCACTTGAAACCACTATTCTCTCTAAAAAGCTCAACAGGGAGTGGAGGACCCTCAATAGTGAGGGTGTTACTCCACACTTGCCCAAGCGCTAGAAATCCAAGGGGATTACAACCCTACACCCCTAGGGGATTATAAATTACAGACACTCAAAACTACTGTCCCTTAATGGAGCTCTGAGAGAGCAGGGAATTTTCTGTTGTAGGGCAATTACTGTAACATTAAGAAAGTATGTGTGTAATATATATAAAAAGCAAGCAATAGGTGATCGTGGAAAGGAAAAACCTTGAGAGAAACCAGGTTCAACCAGGAGGGCCAGTTCTCCTCTGGCACATTAACAAAACACTGCTGCGAACCAGATGATGAATACTGTTTGTATAAACTAAACAAGCTGTAAAATGATACAGGAAGCAGTTAAACAAGCAGCGAAATAAAAGTCCCTCATATATTGTTGGCTGTGTCGAGTGGTGCATATTATATCCACTTGTATTTGGCACCTATCTGAGGTGTAGAATCTATCTGAGGTGTAGAGTCTATCTGAGGGCCATGGAAACAAAACAATTTGATATTAGCAGGAAGATAGCCCAAGTATTAGGAAAAAATTATGTTTTGACGGAAGATGAAGTTTGATTCTGGTCAAGCTAACTAATGCAGCATAAACATGTTTATATTACATGTTTATATAATTAAATAATATAATTAACTGTGCCATACACATACACTTCTAAAACATACACTTCTATGCCATCAGTGCCTAAGACCAGACATACATCTCAGATTTAAACTAAATCACTCAATACATGCAGCAGATGGGAGCCACTTCCTGTTTCCATTTTGCCATTGATTTATTGCCTTGCAACACCATTTAAAATATCAATATAAATTCCCCAGGAGGAGCATTTATAAATTCAGAGCTTGGAATTGACAAAAAGTTCACATACAATTCAAAAATGGCTGACATCCTGCTGGACAGAGCTAATGAATGTGATTATGCAAGCTGTTCAGCTTGATGACCATGTACCAAGTTTGGTGACCGTAGGCAAAATTAATCCTGTCACTTTAGTCAAAAGGGGGCGCTATCATGCCCCCCTCACGTCTAAGCTTTTGCCCATCCTAAAGGCCAACCAGTATGATATTTGTGCCATTACATACCATTTTTATCCAGTTAAGTGCCTCAAACACACCTGAATGTGATATTAAAGTTTGATGTGTTGCCATGGCACCAATATTTAGGATATCAAACCTTCATTTATAAATTTATATCAGGCATGTCTTTACATTATTCTGACCAAAATTGAAGTGGCATGGCTGAATGTAATTTGATGTCATCAGCACACCACAATAAACATATTTGCAGATTTTAACGTCAATCACTTAATGTATGCTGTAGATATTAGCGACATTTTTCACAATAATTTTACTGCCTTGCCATGGCAACACTGTTAAAAAAAATCGCTTCACAATGGTAAATCTTCAATATTAAGAATTTTTTTAAAGTTCACGACATGCACATTTCAGAAAATCAGTTTGGCAGAGCAAATGGATATCAGTGTGAACGTTGATCAGGTTGACATGACGATACACCTACCAAGTTTCATACAGGTGCGTGCATGTATGTATGATATATGCACCATCTTTTTGTGCCCTGAACCAGGGGGCGCTGCCGAGCCCCCCTGCACTACCTATGTAAACAGTATGTAACTTGTTCAATTGAATTAATATTATATTTTGTGGTAGTAAATAACTTTTTTAAATTATTAACACATTTTAATTACTTTAAACGTAATATTTAGCTGTTTTCACAATTTCCACACACACCTGTTACCACATTATTTAGTAACTTTAATAACTTTTGCCTTTCTATCATCATCCCTCTTCAGAACACAAATAGCAAGTTGCTTGCAGTGTTTCTCTTAACATGAATGACAAGTTTAAATTCTAACAGCTTTAAGAACAAGCTAAAAATGTGCCATCATTCCAGCACCCACACATGCAGTTCAGTAGCCGAATCTTCTTTCTGTTTAAAGATGTGACATAACCACAAGTCAAAGTGGCATTTCCTGGAAAATTAGACCCAGCAGCTCACATTATAAATCCTTATTATCAAGTTACTATTGCAAATCAGGGTAAGGGAAGGAGACAGTTTTGAACATTGGTCTGTAATGTACTTGCTCGATAACTAATATTTGTTCATTTCTAACCAAAAAGTTATGGATTGCAGCTTTAACAAGGGATATTTTGTTCTAAAGCCTTGCATTCCAGGTTTACCATTTTTAAGGAAACTTGGAATTTTTGCATAACTACATTTTGTGACAGGTGCAGTTTTTTGATATTTTAATTAATTAACTTTTTAAGTTCCTTAGCTACTGTGGCCTCATTG